>JAQIXP010002811.1:0-14262 GCA_034700285.1 Proteroiulus fuscus
AATAATCAAGTACTTTATTTGTATTAAATTAATTAACTGGATGCATTATTAATTAAATAAGTTGTGAATTTCTTTTATTTTTATTTAGAAAATTTAGGCACTTTTGATTGAATATTTTTTTTTCTCAAAAATTCAGACATTGGATAATTTAAAAAAAATTGTTATGAGAATTTTTAAACCTGGTCAATTTATATATTTTTTATTTAATTTTTATTTTCAGAAATTCTGCTATTGAATATTTTTTAAAAATGTAAAATGAGCATTTTTTTAAATTTCGAAAACTTATTAAGTTTTAAAATACTCCAATTTTGAGAAGACTAGAAATTTAGAAAATAGATTTATTTTTGTACATTATCCATTTCGTTTTAAATAATAATATTAGTTTTCTCAAAATATCTATTTTCACAAATGTTTTTCAAATAATTTAATTTTAATTTAATTAAGCTAGTCTATTAAATATTTTGTTATATATAATTATTTTTTTTTTGAAATTAGAACAATAATAATGTGGTTCTAGTACAATTTTAAAAAAAAATTGCATATTTTATTATCATAATTGCAATTTTGAAAATAGAAAAATGATTATAGTTTGTTTACTTTTAAAATAATTACACATTTAGCCAATTTTAATTTATTTAAATTATGTAATATGTATTTAGTGTTTTAGCATTCTCTTAAATATTTTTTTGTAGAAAATACTCAACATTTGACAACAAATCGATTTCTAAGATATTAATGCTGCCTAATTCCTTTAAAGCTGTTATTATGACGTCATGTGGTTATATTTAAAACTTAGTCGGATTAATTCTAGAATCTTATCCTTTTTTTCAGAAACTGACATTTGATTAATTTGGGAAGCAAGATGGCCGACTTATTTTGGACCTTGATCTAACCCTGGTGAGTAGGATCATATATGTTTTTAATATTTTTGCATTTTCTTTCTGTTAGGTTTTAAGCAAAATTAACTTTCAAATTATTAGAAAATATTTTTTGAAAATCGTTAGTTTTTTTCAATTCTTGAGCATTATTTTCGTTATGTATTTTAAAATATATTAGATTCCAATATAGGGTTATATATACTGAGTTGACAAGTATTGAAATTGATTAATATATATATTTAAAAATGTATTTTGGAACTCATTACCTGCTTTTATTCATGCATATTTAAAAATATATTATGATTTATATAGTATAAATATATTTTGTAATTTATTTTTAAACTCATTAGCTTTTTCAATATTCTTGAATATTTTAAAATATATTTCATGTCCACAAGGGGGTCAGATTTAGAGTGTTAGTGAGTTTTAAGAATTTATATTTTGAAATGTATTTCAAATCATTGTTTTTAAATATATTATAAATATATTTTTAAAACCAGTATATCCTTCAATATTTCTGAATATTGGAAAATATTTTTCATTTCCACTGTGCCGTGTTTACAGGGTTGTTGAGTTTTAAAACATTAAAAATATATTTTAAAATCGTTAAGAATAATGTTTTCAAGACTTACCTGTATTCAATGTTCCATTTCTTGTATATATATATATATATTTATTTATTTATTTTACTATATGTCTAAAATTACAGTTCTCAACTAATTTTGAGACATATTTTAAAATACATTACATTTGCAATGTGCCATAACTATTTTATGAGTTCTGAAATATATAAACAATACATTTTGAAATATATATATTTCCAATCATTGGATGTTCCAATGCTTGTATACATTTATATTTGTGTCAGATTTTTAAAAATTTATTCCTAAACTAATTTTAAAGATATATTTTAAATATATTACACTTGCATGTGTGCCATATAATTATTGCATTGACTTTTGAAATATATTAACACTATATTTTAAAATATATTTTTGTTCACATCATTGGATGTTCCTTTGCTTATATATATATATTTACATACAGTTAACAATATATTCTTAAACTAATTTTGGTATACTTATTAAAATATATTTCATTTGCATTTGGGCCATATTTGCAAAAGTATGTGAGTGTGAAATATATTAACAATATATTTTGAAATATATTTTTCTCCAATCATTGGATTTTTCAACGTTTGTATATTTTATGTAAGACTCTTAAAAATATATTCCTACACTAATTTTGGGATATGCATTTTCAAATATATTACAATTAAATGGGAGCGATATTTACAAATATATTTTGAAATATATTTTTATCCAATCATTGAATGTTTCAAGTTTTGGTTTTTTGTATTTTTTGGCATGAGTTCACAAATATATTCCTAAACTAGTTTTAACATGACGTCACACAAGCTTACTGACGTCACCTTGGAAACTATTTCTGACCAAAAAGTTGCAAAAAAACAAACATAATTTGGAAAAAAGGGTTAACCAAGCTCTCTAGGCAGTTGAACCCAAAACTGTCTTGTAAGCTTTTGATCAGGATTAAAAGCACGAAGTTTCTATTAACCCTAATATGAGTTGGTTTTGTAAAGTCAAGAAAGAAGCATTATGAGTAGTCAGGCCACGTGCTCCTGGGGGACCAAAATCCCCCTGAAGACTGATCAGTATTTAGCTGAAAATGTCAACATTTACAAGCAAGGATCAAATCCTGTAGGACTTGTTTTGAAAAGCTTGAAAAGGGCCTTCATAAATAATGTCTTAAGCCTTGTCTTAAGAGACTCTTAATGCAAGTGGCATTGTACATGGGACAATAAATATATATAGAAAATGTAATGAAATTGCTTTGTATGGAAGTGCCGAAAACACTGTTAAGCCTACTGCAAAAGGGAAATGTATTGCAAATACATTTTGAAATGCATTCGAAGTTTCTGATTGCATTGCTAAAGGACTTTGGTAATTTTGATGTATTTTACAATGCTTTTGCAATTTTCAAATGTTATAGAAGTTAAGAAATGCAGTTGGTGATTTTAATGTATTTTAAAATGCATTACAAATACATTTTCAAATGCATTTCAAGTTTCTGATTATTACTAAATGACTTTGGTAATTTTGATGCATTTTACAATGCATTTTACTAAGAAGATTTAAAATGTAATAGAAGTTAGATAGTGCAGTTAGTGATTTTAATGCATTTTAAAATGCATTTCAAATACATTTTTAAATGCATTTCGAGTTTCTGATTATTACTAAATGACTTTGGTAATTTTAATGCATTTTACAATGCATTATACTAAGAAGTTTTAAACTGTAATAGAAGTTAGATAGTGCAGTTAGTGATTTTAATGCATTTTAAAATGCATTTCAAATACATTTTTAAATGCATTTCGAGTTTCTGATTATTACTAAATGACTTTGGTAATTTTAATGCATTTTACAATGCATTATACTAAGAAGATTTAAAATGTAATAGAAGTTAGATAGTGCAGTTGGTGATTTTAATGCATTTTAAAATGCGTTGTAAATACATTTTCAAATGCATTTTAATTTTCTGATTGTATTACTATATGCATTTGGTCACTGTAATGCATTTTACAATGCATTATTATGAAACTTTTAAATGTTATCAAAGTTTTGAAATGCAGTTGGTAGCTTGAATGCATTGCAAATACATTTTCAAATGCATTTCAAGTTTCTGATTGTATTATTATATGCACTTGATAATTTTGATGTATTTTGCAATGCATTATACTTAAAAGTTTTCAAATGTAATAGAAGTTAGGAAAAGCAGTTGATGATTCGGATGCATTTTATAATGCATTGCAAATACATTTCTAAATGCATTATAATCTGCTGATTGTATTACTATATGCATTTGGTAATTCAGATATAATTTACAATGTAGTTCAAATACATTTTTTTGCATTATAGTTACTGTATTTGGTAGTTCAAATTTGTTTTACAATGTACTTCAAATACATTTTAAGTTTCAGTTTGAAATACTGAAGGTGCTTGGTAACTAAGATATATTTTGCAATATATTACAAATACATTTTCAAATGCACCAGATGTTGCAGATTGAATTACCATATATATTTTTGCAATGTGTTACAAATACATTTTAAATGATTGGAAATGGCTGATTGCATTAGCAAATATCGTCTATAATTCAGGTGTATTATAAATACATTTTAAAATGTATTAAAAGCTGCTGACTGCATTTCTAAATGTATTTGGTAATTTAAATATGTTTTGCTATGCACTTCAAATACATTTTCATGTGTATTAGATGTTGCAGATTGCATTACTGAATGTCTTTGGTAATTCAGATATATTTGGCGATTCAGGCATAGTCTACAATATATTTAAAATACATTTTTAAATGTATTAAATGCTGTTGATTGCATTAGTAAATGTCTATGGTAATTCAGAAATATTTTACAGTTAAGGCTATTACAAAAATACATTTTCAAATGCATTAGAAGCTGCTGATTGCATTACTTAATGTATTTGGTTAATTCCGATATACATATATTTTATAATGTATTACAAAAATACATTTTTAAATGCATTACAAGTTGTTGATTGCTTTGCTAAATGTTTTTGGTAAGTGAGATATATTTTACAATGTATTGCAAAAATACATTTTTTAATGCATTTAAAAGCTTTTGATTGAATTACAAACTGTTTTGGTAATTCAGATGTATTTTACAATGTATTTCAAATACATTTTTAAATGTATTAGATGCTGCTGATTGCATTAGTAAATGTCTTTGGTAATTCTTGTTTGTTTTAAAATGTATTTCAAAAATACATTTTCAAATGCATTACAAGCTGCTGATTGCTTTACTGAGTTCTTTGGTAATTCAGATATATTTTACAATGCTTTAAAAAATACATTTTGAAATGCACTAGAAGTTGCTGATGTCATTACTAAATGTGTTTAGTAATTCAGGTTTATTTTACAATGTATTTCAAATACATTTTGAAATGTATTAGAAGTTGCTGATTGCATTACAAAATGAAATTGGTTAATTCAGATATATTTTACAATACATTACAAAAATACATTTAAAAATGCATAGATGAACTTTTTTGAAATATTTCATTTGGAAAAAATGCATTTTTTCTAATTTTAAATATTTGCAGAAAATTTTTTGTGTGTAAATAAGCTTTTCAACCTCATTCTTCCACATTTGAAATTATTGATTATTTTTACCAAAAGTGTTTTATTTACTCTCCTCATTAGTTTCTCTATATTCTTTCATGAAAATCTTCTCACTAATTTGGTTAATTTTTAAAAGGATTTGAAGCATGCTTGAGTGAAGGCAAATTATATACTAAATTGAGTTAAAACAAGGTTGTTCTTTTCTACTAGTTTTCAAAATACTTGTAATTGGCTGAAAAAGTGTTAGCTTTTCATAATGGAAAAATCATGCTGTATAATTTCATTTGGGAAAGTAAACCTAATTTTTTTTCTTCTGATTTTATTAAATAAATGTAATGATTTTTGGCGGTTAATTAACTTTCAAAAGTTTTCATAATTTGCAAAACAAATGGAAGCAAATATTTATTTAGGAATTTTTTTTTTCATTTTTGGGACAAATTTTTATAGAATGTTACATTGAATTTTTGGAAAAGTTTCTTTATTTTTGTGTGAGTTTACTGTAATTGAGATTAAGCAAATTTTGGTTAATTTTTGGATACTTTTGAATTTTTGCTATTTGTTTATAATTTTAATATTTTAATAATTTTTTATTTAAATATATTAATTATTTGTTATTTAAATATATTTAAATATATTAATAATTTTGTAATTAAATATATTAATAATGTTTTATTTAAATATATTAATAATTTTTTTATTTAAATATATTAATAGTTTTTAATTTCAACATTTTTCATAAATTTACAATTAATTTAAAAAAAAATTTGTTTGAAATATTTTCTGCAAAATTGTTAATAGTTCTAACGATATTACTAAACATTAAATTTAATTTTGAAATCTACAATTTTTTAACAAATTTAAAAGAAAACCTCAACTTACTTTTAATTTAGAGATATTTTTAGATTTTTGACTTTTTTTTAAATATTTTGCAAATTATAAGTTTTAAATAATTATTTAAAGAATTATTTTAATTATCTGAAATTTCTCTAATTTAGGGATATTTTTAGATTTTTCAAGTATTTTTTAAAAATATTAGTCAGGTATTTTTCAAAATGTTTCTGAATAGTTGACACATTTTTGTTTACAATATTTTGCTTTTTATTGTTAATTATTATCTGATTTTAGCAATTTCTCAAATCTCAACTTTATTTTTGGAATGATTGAGTTTTCTTGGTCATCCTGTCCAATTTAGTCTCCATTTTTCTCAAATATTTTCTGCAAAATTGCAAGTAAAGCAGAGCACATAAACTTTTCTTTATATTTCTGGCCTAATATCTTCCAGATTTCTAGCAAATGTGCTGCAAAGTGTTGACATGCTTGTTGATATTAATCCTAAGTAAGTTTATTTTCCATATAAGAACCAGATAAACCGTGGGTGGAATTTCCTGTAAACTCGGAACATTACACCAAGTTCAAGTTGGTATTTCCAACAAATCAGGCATAATTCCCTCAAGCTATCAAAACAACATCATTAAACCAATTCATTTTACCCTATAGTTTATTGAACATCACTTTTAGTGTTTTAGTGTTTAGAGAACTGTTTTCTTGGGTTTACAAACATGCTAGTTGATGTAAATAGATGGGATAACAGCTTTATGGCTCATAAACTTTGAGAAGAGTTGATAAAGCTCATGTTTCTCTTCTGCAAAACAGTTATTCAGAATTTGCATGTGAAATTGTGCGAAAAAATACATTGGATAAATAGTTTGAAAGTTTGCAGATTTGCAGAAATTAATTTTGGTAAGTGAATATGGATAATTGAATTTTTATAATAATATCTAATGCATTTTTTTGCATAAATTTACTTTTCATAATGATTTTTAATGCTTTCTTGAGTGTGTTACAGATATACTCTGATATGCTTTACAGATGTATGATATGTTGAATTTATCATAATGAAATGTGAAAATATGAGTTTATTTTGAAAATATCATCCAATGAGAGCTTGTTATATTTTTACAATTTTTTTTCTCAAAATAATGTTCAATTTACAGAATATACTTTTCTGATAAAAATTTGAAACTCTGCTAAGATATTTACAATTTTTTTTTCTTGAATTTTTATTTAAGTTATAACATTGAATTTTAAAGGTTTTTCTTGAATTTATTTTTAGAAATATTTTTGAGAAATCCTTTTCTGAAAAAAAAATTATTACATCAGTTATCTAAAAAAAATTACATTATTCAAATTTTAAATATATAAATGTTTTGATTTGAATTGATTTTGAAGTACAGCAAACTTATTTTTATTTTTAGAAAATTGTGTTCTGAAAAAATTGTGACATCCTATTAAATTGGTTTAAAATAATCTTGAAATTATTCAAATTGTGGGAGTATAAAATGTTTTTCTTGAATAAATTTTGCAAAATACCACGTTTTATTCTTGGAGATTCTGTTCTGGAAAAATATGACCTTCTATTTAGTTATTTAAATTATTCAGATTTTGAAATTATAATGTTTTTCTTGAATTAATTTTTCAAAATACTTTTTATTCTTGGAAATTCTATTTCAAATAATATGGCATTAGTTATTTTTGAAAAAGAAATCTTTTAAATTATTCAGATTTGAAATTATGAAATGCTTTTTCTGAATTAATTTATGTATAAAAATATAATATTTATTTTGGCAATTTATTTATTATTGGGTTTTTATTATGTTTTCTTGAATTGACTTTTCAAAATAGATTTTATACTTGGAAATTCTATTCTGAAAAGACAATATGAAATCCTATTTAATTATTTTGGGAAAAAAAATAACCTTATAAATTATTTCAATTTTTAAATTATAAAATGTTTTTCTGGAATTGATTTTTTAAAGCACAACTAAATTGTTATTTGATTTTTGAAAAATATTGTTTTGATAAAAGTGTGTTAATTTTTCATTTATTTTAAAATCTTTAGATTGTTCAAATTTTAAAATTATGGTTTTCAAATACAGTTTGAAAACAACCAAATTGTTGTTTTAAATTTTGGAACATCTTATTTTGAAAAAAAAATTGTGACATTTTAACCAATTATTTCAAATTTTTTTTTAAATATTTAAATTTTAAAAGTATTAAATAATTATTTTCTTAAATTCCTTTCTTGAATGAATTTTCAAAATACCTCTTGCTGTTTTATTTTTAGAATATTCTCTTCTACAAAAATTGTGATATCCTAATCAGTTATTTCAAAAAAGTTCAAAAATCTGGAATTAAAAATTTTAAATTTTAATTTATCAAATATTCATTTTCATAAATGTTTTTCTTTGATGAATTTTCAAAATATTGCTGTTTTATTTTTGGAATATTTTCTTCTGAAATAATTGTGACATATTAATTAGTTATTCAAAAAAACATTTTTAAAAATTTGAATTTTAAAATTACCAAATATTCATTTTTATAAATATTTTTCTTAAATAGCTTTTTAAAATACCTCAAACTTGCGGTTTTATTTGTAGAATATTTTCCTCTGAAAAATTGTGACATTCTAATCAGTAATTTCAACAACAAAATTGACCAAAAATTTGAATTTTAAAATTAGCAAATATTTATTGTGATAAATGCTTTCATTAAATATTTTTTTTAAATACCTCTTGCTGTTTTATTTTTAGAATATTCTCTACTGAAAAAATTGTGACATCTTAATCAGTTATTAAAAAAAACTTCTAAAAATTTTAATTATAAAATTATCAAATATTCAATTTTATAAATCTTGAATGAATTTTCAAAATACCTCTTGCTGTTTTATTTTTGGAATATTCTCTTCTGAAACTATTGTGACATCCCATTCAGTAATTTCAAACAAACGTAAATTATTCAAACTTAAAAATTAAAAGATATTCTCATTCAAACATTTGCTCTTAAATGGAATTACAAATCTTAACCTACTCAATTTATTTTTGGAACATTCTATGCTGAATCTTCAAGCACGGCCATCAAAGTCTTTAGTGCATTTCCATTCCAAATTTACTGCCTGAGTGGAGTGTAAATAAACAATAACATGTTGCAGAAATCTGTAGCTCAATCACAGAACACATGGAATTTTTTTCTCATATCATAATGGTTGTTCTATTTTTATTTGTATTTTTCATCTATTTGATTGAAGTTGCATTTAGAATCCTGAAGCAATTTAGATTTGGCACAAATTTGTCGTAATCATATGTTGCTTTATCTCTCCTTGCAGCCAATTATTGGAAATGTCCTCCAGTGAGATAATCAATGGATGGCAGTGCTCAAATTCTCTAAAGGACAGGAGTTTTCTGAAAATAATTAGTGCTGAGTGAGGTAAGAAAAATGACTTTCATCTTTCACAATATCCATTTAAGAAATGAGTTTCCTAGGAGAGCTTTTTTTTTGTTTCTAAGGCAAATAGAACATACCGATGGTTTAATTCACAATTGACGTATGAGCAAAAAGTTGCTTTTGCGATAATAGCGTTTTTATGGAAAAACGGTATAACTTGAAAATAAACAATGTTAAAAGGGTAAAATTTGGTAAACAGATAGAACAATATATAAATTTTATAGGAAATGTGCTAATTTTTGTAAAATAATTAAATTAGTAAATTAATTAAGCAATTTGAGAAATAAAAGGTTTAAAAATGCAAATTCGTCAGTTTGACTTTGATAAATTTTGCAGGAAAGCGAAATAAATTAAGTGTGAAGTAGCACATCTACACATTCATTAGTTTCCCATTGAAAAAAAAAATAAAAATGAGCGAAAATTGTCTTATTCGCCACTTGTATTTTAATAAAAATCCAGGTCTCGAGACATTTTTAAAATGTTAACTGACGAATTGGACTATTCACCACTTGTCACTCTTAGAAATGACAGCTCGTGGCTTATTTGCTACTCTTCACTTCTGTAACTTTAACAATTATTATTGGTAAAATTAATTTCTGTAACTTTAGGTTCATTAGGTACACTTCCAGGATCACAATGGTACAATTATCTCACTTTTGACAAATTAGCTTATTCACCACTTGTAACTCTTAGAAATGACAGCTTGTGGCTTATTCGCTACTCTTCACTTCTATAACTTTAACAATTATTGGTTAAATTAATTTCTGTAACTTTAGGTTCATTAGGTACACTTCCAGGATCACAATGGTACAATTATCTCATTTTTAACAAATTGGCTTATTCACCAGTTGTAACTCTTAGCAATGACAGCTCGTGGCTTATTCGCTACTGTTCACTTCTGTAACTTTAACAATTATTGGTTAAATTAATTTCTGTTACTTTAGGTTCATTATGGATACTTTTAGGATCACAATGGTACAATTATCTCACTTTTGACAAATTGGCTTATTCACCACTTGTAACTCTTAGAAATGACAGCTCGTGGCTTATTCGCTACTCTTCACTTCTGTAACTTTAACAAGTATTGGTTAAATTAATTTCTGTAACGTTAGGTTCATTAGGGACACTTCCAGGATCACAATGGCTGATCACTGGGTATTGAGTTGAATTGAATTGAAGAAATTCCATTTCAATGTTCTAAACTAATCCTGAGACTTTCACAAAAGTTTAACCTTTTCAAGGTCAGTATGAAGTTTTGTTGACATGTGTTTGTGTATTTAGTCACCACCATCAGTATACTTCATGATTTTCAAGTCATTTTCTATCCTAATGATGAGTGTGTTGACAGTTTCAGTTACACACGTGATCTTCTCTGGATCAGCCTATTGACATTGTTAATATAAGTACAAACACTTGATATGCAATCCCACACTTGCTCACTAGCATTATTTACATTGTCATTCGTGAGTCATCATATGTTCCAACAAAAGAAATGTGGGACATTCCCACAAATCAGGAGGGAGATTATAAGTTACTTTGATATTCAGATAAGCTGGTAGTGTTTCCCTTAAAATGTCAATGTGAGACCTAGTATACAAAATAATTAATTTAGTTGCAATTTGGAATTATTCTTTATTGAAATTTTTAATAGTTTTCATTGAAATTTTAGAATAAATAATTTGTTTGATACTTTGATAGCTGTTAATCAAAATGTGGAATTATTTTTCAACAAAATGTTAAACATTGTTAAATTCTATTTGAAATTGGTAGTTTAAATTAGGATTATTTTTGATTGAAATTAGGTAGTTTTCTTCTTTTAAAATTTAGAATATTATTCATTTATTTTAGGAATTATTCTCTTAATTTTGGAATGCTATCACTACATTTTGGAATTAATTTTTTAATTGAAGTTCTGAATAACTGCCATTGAAATTTAGAATATTATACATTGATAGTTGGAATTATTTTGTATGGAAATTGGCATTTTTTTCATGAAATTGGGAATTATTCTTTATCGAAATTTGGAATCTTATTCTATAGAATTTAAATTATTCTGTATGGAAATTTAGAATTATATTTTATGGCAATTTGAAATTCTTTTTAATGGACATTTATAATTCTCCTTTATGAAAATTTTAAGTATTATTAAGTTAAATTTGGAATTTAATTCTTTGAAATTATTCTTTTTGACGATTTTGAATTTTATTCATTATATTTGGAGTTATTCATTATGTAAATTTGTAATAATTCAATATATATATTTTGAACCATTCCTTATGGAAATTTGGATTTTTATTCCATGCAATTTGGAAATATTCCATATTGAAATTAGGATTTTTATTCCCTAAAATTTGGAATTATTTATGATATTTTGGAATTGTATTTATTTAAGCTTGCAGTTATTCTTTATGGAAATTTTTAAATTATTCTTTATGGAAATTTTTAAATTATTCTTTATGGAAATTTGGAAATATATTTAGTAAAATTTTAAACACTTTATTCTATGAAATTTGGAATTATTCTTTGAAATTATTTATTAATAATTTTGAGGATTTAAAATGGTATTTATGGAAAGTTGGAATTATTCTTTATGGATATTTTTGAATTATTCTTTGTGAAAATTTTAAAATTAATCTATGGAAACTTGGAATTATCTTTTATGGAAATTTTGAAATTATTATTTATGGAAACTTGGAATTATTCTTTGTGGAAATTGGGAAGGATTTATTATGGAAATTTAAAATTTTGCTTCATGAAATTTGGGATTATTCCTAATGGAAATTTAAATGTCTATTCCATGCAAAGTTCTTGGAATTATTCCGTATGGAATTTCGGAAGTATTCTTTATGGAAATTTTGGATTTTATTCCATTAAATTTACAATTATTTATTTTTTTATGGAAATTTTGGAATTTCTTTTCACTAAAACTCTACTTACTCTTCATTAAAATATTATTTTCAATCCTAGTTTTTAATAATTTCATTTTAAATTCAACTCAATACTGAGTGAGCCCATCTCCAAAATGACTTAAGTCATAAATTTTCTTTACACTTATTTTCTGCTAATAGTATTCAAATAAATAATATTGTGCCAGACAAACAGCAAATAAATAATATAGTAAGCATTTTTGTGACTTCATCTACTTTTTTAAATTTGTATTATTTTTGCATTTTTAAACAAAAATAAATCAATAACTGCATGAAAATTGCTTTCTAGAGAGATTCATGCATAAAAATGCGACTACCCACAATTCCCGCAACAAAATTCCAGCATTTTTTTCTCAAATATTTGCTCATTTTACTTTTATTTTTGGCACTGCAATGTTGTAATCAGTCAGTGTCTTTCCAAATTCCCCAGTTTATCTTTTCTTTTTTTTCTCTCAGTTTACTTTTTAAAAATATTATACAAATTTATTTCTCGAATTTTCTCGTTGTGAGATGTGGCTTGGCAACTGTTCTTTCTCTTTGTTTTCAAACATAAACTAATGAAAAGAATTGCATGTCTTTTTCGGTCTTTCAGGACCAATTCAAAAATGATGGATTTTATGTGCAAAAGTTGGAATATTTATTTGCATAAACAAATTGTTTTGCTCGAGTAAGAACACTTTTAACTAAAATAATTTATTGTCTTGTTTCTTGAAAACAGTCCAACTTCGTAGAATTGATAAGGTTTTTGGCTTGGGGAATTTTCCATTTGCAGAGGCAGTCAATTTATAGTCGACCTTAGCTTAAGAAAGGCATAAACGGGGCGCCCCCTGTGGATAAATCGAGTAACTAATAAGAATTTTGAATGATTTATGATGAATTTCCTCAGCTTTTTGATGAAGCTTAAAGCAATGTTTTTCGCCTAACTATCCGATGTTGAAATTCTTAACTTAATTGTTACTTATAGACACAATTAACCTAACTATCATGTTGAGCAAGGAGAGTTTAGATCCTAACTAAACCAATTTTGTATCTTATTTTAAAATATATTTTGTGATATATTATAAAATACTTGCAAATATGATGTCATTTTGAAATATATTTTATAAATGATAATATATCATACAATGTATTCCTTATAATAATACCTGTTTCAGAATGCACAGTAAACATACATTTTCTCAATATCTGTTTTTATATATATTGGTCAAGAAATAACTTTAATTACAACTATTTTGGGAAAATCATTCTGACCGTTAATAGCCAATAATGCTTAAGCCAAAACCAGAACACTGGTTTCAAGGTAAATTTTAGCATCAGGATCAGAGATCCTAGGCTTCATTAAAAGCCAAGTGACCCATTGTGGAATTGAAGCATGACCATAATTACCTTTTGCACATTTTATTGCATTTTTATTGGATTCGTTGGCGACATTATACGCGAATCACTTTCTGCTTCATATTTGTTTGACATAATAAAATGCAGTTTAGCACAGATTAATGCCATGACTTTTGCCTGCTTATTAATCCCAATATGTTTGCTGGGAATTAAGGGCAGAACCACTTGTGAGATTACACCAACTCTTCATTTACAGGACATTGCCATAGATGCCCTTTAATGCGCCTGTTTTATTGCAAAATGTGAATGAAATATTAATCTATAATCTGCAGGTTTAACTATATATTTTCACTGGCAAGAACTTGAGGCCTTTTGTCTTTCATTGCTTTCTATAACTGCTCAGTTACAAATTTGACATGCTACAGGCATGTACAGATGTATTCATAAGTCTGCGACACGGTACAAATATTCATCACTCCATGACTGCTTTTAACAGATCTTTTATTAAGGGGGCTGTCCACACTTTTAACAGCCTGGGCCTATGGGGATTTCAATGTTAAATTCGTTTTCTTCAAACTGAAACAACTCAAGAGAACGGGTAAAAGTTCAACGATGGGGTTTGATTTTATTCAAAGATTATTAATTTTACTAAAAACTGATGCATGATT
>JAQIXP010002812.1:0-14261 GCA_034700285.1 Proteroiulus fuscus
TGATCTAATGATGTCAATGAAGTGTCCATCAATAAATTAGGCTTTGACTATGTGTCTGGTTACTGAAATGCCATATCTGACCAATGTCGAAACATGATGTCTGCGGAAATCAACTGAAAGGCCTTCTCATATGTTGAGGCCTAATACTCCTCTGGTGTCATTGATGGATCCAAGCAAAAGTCATGATCATGCTGTGATGGTTTATTATACATACAGCAACAGCACAATGATTTGGCTGCCTTTGGTTGTAAATCCATGAGTAGAATTATTAAAGCCAGTTATAACAGGCTTTCAAAATGATGCCACCAAAAAACATCTTCATCTAATTGTTCCAAATCAATCTCTTCTATAATCTTTGTGTTGATAGGTGGCTGGGTTGTTGCTGGTATAACAGTGTCCGATGCTTTGGTTGGCTTGGTCTTCCACAGACTAAGATGACGAGGTGCCATGGCCCATTTTGGCTTGATAGGTGTTATTGCTGGCTGCAACATCTGTTAAGGTGTTTTTGGCACTTCTACTGCACAGAAAATAAAGTTTCAGTTAATATATATGGCTGTTGTTGGTTTTTGGTTGCCAATATAGCCATATCACGATCCATATAAGGCATAAGAACTTTCAGACGTTCCTATTGAATTTGAGAAAAGTTTTGTCCATATTTGACAGAAGGGTCTGCCTGTGTCTTTATCGAGATTGTAGGATTGAATTTGTACATACAATTGCCCTTTGAAGTATTCAACTGAGAGGTATTGCTCACCTTGAATCTTGAACATTATTGAATCCAGCTCTTGTACAACTTTCACAGGCAGTGGTGGTAATGGTGGTGGCAGATTAACTTCAGTCAGCTGGTACTTGCATGGGCAACTTAAGTCTTGCTCATCGCAGCTTCTCTTTTGTCCATGGGTCATGGTTGTGACTCATAATAGCTTATAGGTTGTTGCTCCATTTTTGTTATTGCCTTTCTTATTACAAAATATATTACATGTCTCACTTTGCAGGCTGGTGCCAAACTGCATTGTGCACATGTTTATATAGTCACCTTAGCCATTGCCAATTAGTTACTCATGTATTTGGTGTTGTCATTGGTTCACCAACCACCTTACCCCACTTGCATACCCCTTATTCATTGGATCTGCACATTCAACCAATGATAGTTAAACTATTACCACCTACACTAGACACACCCATTCTCTCATTGGTCACCTGTGATTTATTAAAACAGTTTGAGTACTCTAATGTAGTGGTCATTTCTTCAGTTAAAAACCATGCATCCACATTTATTTTAAATACTGCTAGATAAAGCTTTAAATCTGGTATTTATTTTTGATACTTGAGAATCCTGAGATGGACGATGTAGACTTTGCAGACAAAATGGTGACTAATGAACTACCTGCCTTTGTGGAATCTGAGGCTGAATTGAGTGATACTGACTCCATCATCATTGAGTGGGGAAACTGATTAATCAGACTATGACAAAAATCCCCCTTTTATCTCAATGACAAAGAAAAATGCTACGGTAAAATGCCATGTTTCACAAATGTTCAAACCATGTTCAAACTACATGGCAGGAAGTAATAGAACTGCTTTGGTATAGACTGCACCACATGCGACTTATATTTGGCTGTATTGTATGTTGCCTTACAACATTGTCGCACACCATTCAATGAAATATTAGAATTCTGTAGCCATATTGATCCCCTAAAAGTCCTTCAATGTTGCTCATGCATTGCTGACAATCAAATTTGTTGTGCAGACACCTTATGCAAGGAATGGAAATTGTGCAGCTGGCTTCCTTGGGTCCATTATGACTACCAAAAGCTACAAAACCTACCTTGGAATTCATTGTTGAACCCTTAACTTTTTGAAGATCCTGCTCATGATGTATTACTTGAATTTCAAGACTTGACATTATGGCCAACTCTAAAATTCCCCAAACCACAATATAGATTCATATCATACATAGGTGAATCTGCCATTAGAAATCTGTTGGTGATATTTGCTTTCATGCAGCTTTATAAGTTAGAGATGTGCCTTAATTGTGATGAGCATTTAAAAAATAAAACATTTAAACATTACTCATTATTTGATCACGGTGTACCTTTTTCTTCAAATGAAATACACCTTGATTATAATTGTGATTATAACAATATTACTATGATATGCCCCACATTTAAGGCTTGGTGGGATGAACCAGCCTTTCGTATAGAATTGGTAGCTCTGTTTAGTGTGTTTACTAATGACTTCCTCCACTGCATTTATCACAGTCTTAACATTTTTAATGATTCTCATATTAGCATAACCAATTTCTTTTATAATGTTTTGCATTTGAAACAACATTGGAGGTCTGTTGTTATGTAATTGCATTATGTACTATTTTCAATAAATACATTTATTTTATTATGTATTGTCTCAGCATTTTGTTTTATGCTATATTGAAAAAACTCTGACTATCTTAGTTTTACCAGACTGCATTGTGGGGTTTTCTTTTTATAACTTGTTTTGTGCCTTCGGAAGTGCTTTCAGTGTGCTTCAGTCATATTCTCCATGCTTTTATTATAATACCCCATTGCATTGAGGGTATTCTCTTTCCTGACAGGAATTTTGTGCTAATCCATTGCATTGTAGGTGTTCTCATCTGTGCTTTCCGAAAATGAACGAAAATAAATCCCAAAATCCCAGAATTCGCATCACATTCGCTTGGAATTTAGGAACTACTTTTTTGTTGACATCGTCTGACCTATATAGTCTTCTGCTAATTTTTTGCATTGTATGCTCGATCAGAGTATGGTATTTCTATTAGAGTATTCAGCAAAGGCAAAAATAAATGAACAATTTTTGTAATTTTTTCTAAAGGTAAACTTTTGTTTAGTTATATGCTTGTTTACAATATAAATACTTGTATACAAAGTGTGTGTTTAGTAAAAAAAATGCAATTATTTCTTGGATGATATGAATTTATTTTAGTCAGTATTGTGACAATTTATGAAATGGAGAATTCAGAGGTTATTGAAAATGTTGGCAATGCATAGGTCAGGTATTGAATATATAGATTTATCAAATGATGTTTTATATAAAACTGACATGAGCAAAGCTTAATACGGTTATATTTTCTCCATTAAAGTATGACTTCTATACTAACTAAAAAAGAACTTAATTCTAACCTTGAGTGGAACAACAGCAATTGTCAACTCAGAGGACAGCAACCCAATTCATGAAAATACATAAGCTGAAGAACAATCATATTTCCAAATGATAAATAAGTGTGTTAAACTGCTAGCAATAATGGTAGCCTCTCAAAGTAAAAAATTGCAGAAATGGCCCAAAATTAAGGATTACGAGTATAGAGTAACAGCTGTACAATCAAACATAACTTTAAATCTCATTATAGATTAAACCGAACAACAGTTGAGGTACATTTTACATTTAATATTACTTTCCTCTTGCAAAAGAATGATATTTAATTATATAGAGTGCCCATTTGTGAATAGTGCCTGCTGTCAGAGGTCGCCTAAGATCTCCACAGGAAGTTGTTATTTTGCTGTAACTTTGGACAATTGCTAATCCAGATTGTTTTTGAAGTGTTGCAGATAGATTCAGTTTGGGCATTGGACATGCAACTCAGAGAATTTATCAACTTTTGCAAAAACTGCTACGAAGCATTCAAGCAGACTATATAAAATGGCCAAGTGGTGCTGATGCAAACAAAGTAATGGATAAATTCAACAATCTGAGAACAATATCATTTCCTGATGTTTTTGGTTGTGTTAATGGCACCCACATAATGATAAGGGCACCCCCAAAAGAACGGGATAGTTATTATAACCAAAAAGGTTGTCATTCTATATTGTTGCAGGCAGTATGTGATTCTAACCTACACTTCACAGATATATTTGTAGGCTGCCCTGAGTCATGTAATGATGCTCGTGTTTGGAATCTGAGAAACCTTGGTCAGCAATTAAGAACTGATACAGAGCATCTACCAGAAAGAACCCATTTGATTGGAGATGGTGGGTATGCACTGCAGTCTTATCTCATGATTCCATACAGGATAATGGTTATCTAACAGCTAAGGAGAAGAATTTCAACAAAATCCTGAGCTCAATGCGAGTTGTTATTGAACAGGCATATGGCCATCTTAAAGGTCATTTTAGAAGGCTTAAGTATATGGATATCCTTAGAGTGGATAGAGCTTCTATAATTGTAACTGCTGCATGCATATTACATAACATCTGCATTGATCAAAATGATGACTCACCTGAAGTAGATTGCAGTGATGAAGATGGTGATCTGGCACACACTGGTGATATGAACTCACTACAAAGACAACTTGCCAGTGATAGTATCGCAACTTTAAAATGAAATGGCATTGCTGACAAAATTATGGCTGTGAGGTAAAAGATTCTTTGTAGGAAAAATAACATTTTTAATAATTTTTAAAACTATTATAAGAAGTACACAAAATAGGAACCATTTCCATGTACTATTTTCAGCAAAAATATTATCCAAATAAAAGTTATGTGATATCACGAAAGGATTAATTAGGTTACACATATCATTTAAATTTGTTAAGAATGCCTTTAAAACATTAATTTCTGCTAATTCCTCGACTCTTTTCTCTTCAATTTTAAGGCACCGTTTCTGTAGAGCAAGTGACTTCACGATACTGACAGTCATCATTCTGTATGTTTTGCATATATTTTGCTAGTCATACAGGCTCTTCTCTTTCATTGCATACCAATTTCCTTTTTCGCAACCGGTTTGGTGAAATTATTGCTGTTTCTGTTGCTGATGCATTCATGTTACTGTGGGCCGTGCTAGAATTTGACTGATCCAAATAATGTAGAAGCTTCTGAATGAACTGGTAAGTGAGTGATTGGTGGTCTAGATGTGCTCGTGCTAGGCAGCTGTTTTTCTTTTGATTTGCTTCCAGTACATTTTTGTGTTGCAGTTTGTGGTGAGGCAGATTTTGATGGTAATGAGGATGACAGAAAAGATTGTGGAGGATCATTGCAAGGCTTATGTCCTAAATATAAATCCATTGTATCAAAAAATTCCCAAGTTATTGGCTCACCTCCACTTTTATTCTTCTTTTCCTTGTTTGCTCTGTATGCTCTTAGCAAATTGTGCCATTTGCCACAGCAATCTTCACCAGTAAAAGTCAATCCTTTTAAATTCATCTTTGTGGCAACTTGTTTCCACAATTTAGCCTTGGTACATGGTGGTTTTGCAAATGTGGAATCCATATTGCGCCTTGTTTCAATCATTGGCCGAGTCCAAAGATTCGTTGAAGCTGTAGTCATGTTTTTGGTATTCTCAGTAGTGCCAGTGTTGCTTACATCCTCTGTTGAGACCTCCAGGTCTGCAGTTTCACCAATATTTAATTCAACTAAAACATTTTCATCAGGCATGGCAACTACTGGAGTAGACCTTCTATCCAGTTCAAGAGTGATAGTGATACTATCTTCTAAGGGGTCTAAATTTTCAGGTAACCCCATTGTATTCCACATGGCTTTATCCTTTAAAGTCATAAAATATTTTGTTGCATCTGTTGCTGATGCATTATATTTGTTTACAGAGCCTGAAGATGGTTTATGCAGAGTAAACCGAAATGTTGCTTAAATTTCAATTATTAAATAATTGTTACCAAATTCCTGGGTCTGATTGCTTCTCTTACATCATTTATCTCCAGACCTACCAAAAATATACACAACTACAATGTTCGCACGCTTAAAGCACGCGTGTGCGCCACAGCAATATCACCGGATTTGCGCGGCTAACAAATTACAAATGCAACTTGCAACAGTGAGGTCAAAAATACAGTTTTGTCAGAATGCCGCCGTAACAGCCTCCTTCCACAATCCCTACAATTTTCACTGCTGGCGCACGCAAAACGATTGGAACATGCCACGGCAGTTTTCCGAAAGGCTATTATCAACGCGGCCATTCAGGAGAATTATTCCATCGCAGCTAGCATCACACGTAGGATTAATGATGTCAATGAACAATTAGAAGACTCAATCCCGCAATGGATGCACCGAATTTCACAATTGCAAACTGGCAAATACCAGGTGAGTTTGGATAAATCCACTTGCCATTTGGAATTGGTCCTTACACATTTGCAGAACAGCTCCTCACTTCATGATCGCACCTCCACGGTTCCTATTCCCCAACCGGTCCCCAAACCGACCCCCTTTGTGAACTTAACGGCAACAAGAATACCTGAAAACATACAAAATCTTCTTCAGTTGGGTCCAAAATTCAACTTCAATCACCAACCACCATAACCGATAGATCTGATTGCCCCCATCGAGGTGGCCTTGCGTAACCACTCGGATTTCACTGATGACATGCCAAAAATTATGCAGAACCATCACCTCCGCAACATGTCCTTCTCATCATCTGAACTGAGTCTCGCAAAACCTAAAACCTGCCCTAGCTACCTTCCTGGACGAAAACCCAAACATTGTTCTTTTAAAAGCTGACAAGAGTGGAACCCCAGTGTTTATGGCAAAAATTAAATACCACCAAAAAATGACGAATCTGCTCGTGGACACTACTACTTTCTAGAAATCTTGTGGTTACCATTGAACCACCATCGCCAAAGTGAGTGCAATGACCAATTCTTGGTTTTCAAAAGGATTTTTAACTCTACGAGAGACTAAACATCTCCAAATATCAGGCTCCCAGCCACCTCGCATACACGGATTACCCAAGACACATAAACCAGGCACACCTCTAATACCAATAGTAAATTTCCAGCAATCACCCACATACAGACTTTCAAAATTCTTGGCGAGTATATTAAAATTAGTACAATGGCCTGGCAGCAAAGCGGTAAAAAATGCATATGATTTCCTAGCAATGTTTACGCATGTTGATCCGAGTTCGTTACCGGAATGTAAAATGGTTTCTTTTGATGTCATTTCCTTGTTCACCAATATTCCCACGAATGAAGTCCTGAATTTAATCAACGCACATTGGAATTTAGTTGAGCCTTTTAGCCCGATTCCCCAGGTGGAGTTTTTAAATGCCTTAAGGGTTTGTTTGGATGCATCCATTGTGCAATATTAATCCAAATTTTACAAGCAGGTATTTGGCACGCTCATGGGTTCTCCTTTATCCTGCATATTAGCACATAATCATGTCAGATCTGGAGCTCAAGTTTTTTCAAAAACTTTCCAGTAATTTTGTCTATTTTTTTGCAAGATACGTGGACGACATTTTCGCTCTCATTTGCAAACCACACTTACCATTTATTCTAAATTTATTAAACGTCTACCACCCCAGAATCCAATTTACTTATTCATTGGAGTCACGGAACACAATTCCCTTCTTAGATCTTCTTCTAACTCGTGAGCAAAATTGTTTCCACACGTCCGTCTATCGTAAAGCGATAGCTTCGGACATCTATTTGAATTACGATTTGCCCAGCCCACCAGCGCATAAATACAACACTGCTTTCGCGCTAATTAAACGTGCCGTAGTGTATCCGGACATTCCTGCAGAACGTAAGATACAGGTTAATTTAGCTTTCAGTATTCTTCAAAACAATAATTATCCACTTGGGTATCTACGTAAAATCCTTCAAATAATTAAGCAAAATTTAATCACACCAGTGCCCCACGATTCCATGCCACGGCCCAGGTCAAGCATCCGCTACATTCCCTTACCTTATGTTCCCGGATTAACGCAGCGAATTCAAAAAATTCTACCAGCTGACGTTAGATTGGCCCCAACAGTTGGCTGCCAAGTAAAAACCTTATTCTCTAATATGAAAGATAAGATTATACCTTTAAATTGCCACAACGTAGTGTATTCAATTCCTTGCTTTGCAAAATCCGGTGACCGCACTAAACCTGGATGCCCCTTTCAATATATAGGGCAAACGTCTACATCTTTGAACTAGAGGCTAACTTGTCACAAAAGTGAATTTAATACTAATGCACTGCATAGTCCATTATTTAACCATGTAACTACAATGACAAGTGAACATATCATCGATTATAACAATGTCACTATCCTCGACTCGTGTAGGTACCCCTCAGAATTAAGCATACGTGAAGCATGGGCCATCAGCAAGACCAAAGACCTTATGAATCGGTCCTTTGAAATGTCTGGTCTTCCGGGCCCTTACCACAGTTTCCACGCCCTTAAAACTAAGTATAATTGTCCTCACAAGAATCAACTTCAAGACGTACCTTCGTCTAAAGCTCGACCTAATGATGGGCTTCAGTCACCTTCAAACTTGACTTTGCCAAGGCATCGGTATAATTTTCGTAATAAAAAACCCCCTCCCAAATAATCCTACCAATTTTAGCAATAACAAATCCTACAAATCCTACTAATTCCCCCTCCCCTTCCTCCCCTTCCCCCCCCTTTTCCTTCCCCCTTCCCCCCAAAACCACCCCCCCCGCGTACTCATTTTGATTCAGAGACAATCACTTAGATATAATAAAGGCACTTTATTACTAAGATAGCTCGAATAGCGTAACTTCACATATTACAGGCATAGCAAGTTTCATAACGCTTTAACCAAAAACCAACCCACAGCATTATCGTTTCCTGCATGCAACCAAAGCCACCCAGTGACCCCCGGATATGGGGTGCCAAACCCATAATATGCATATATTGGGTAACAGTCACTAGTTCCGGCCAGTTCATCGAAATGGTATGGCTGGGTATTTGACTTAGATTAACTGGGCCATAAACTATCAGCATTCCGACTGTTATAATAGGCCCGTATCGTCCATAATCTCTGGTTCGATCGAACTGTAATTGATTAATAAGTCTCAATAAAATGACAGCAATAACTTCATCACTTTCTTATTCTTGATAACCCAAGTGCTTTCTTTTTCCTATCCAATTTCCTAACCTCTTCCCATACTTATGTTAGGTTTTTATTTTTATTTTTGAAAAAACCAAACCTCTTCTCAGGTTCTTTTAGGCTTAATTGAGCAAAGCCGGAAGGAATGTCGTAACAAATCTTGAGAAATCAGATTCACTCATTAAACAGGAATTTGAAGACACTTTTCACTTTTTATTTTGCTACTTAACCCAACGAGACAACATACAGAAAACGCAAAAACAGTAAACACGATTCAAAAAGGTCTAACACATCAATGCAACATTTCTATCGATAATCCAAGCGACTCAATAATAAATATCGAACTAACTATAATCCCCTAACAATAAAGCTAGATTATTGAACTAATTAAGCATTTTTCGTTTAGTCCTAACGATCAAGCTAAATGAGAATTTTCAAGCGATAGAGCTAAATAATTGATAATACTAGATAATCGAACTAAACAATTCAGTATTAGCTCAGTCCTAATGTTCAAGTTGAATAAGGATTTTCAAGCGATAGAGCTAAATAATTGATAAGGCTAGATAATCGAACTAAACAATTCAGTATTAGCTCAGTCCTAATGTTCAAGTTAAATAAGGATTTTCAAGCGATAGAGCTAAATAATGGATAAGGCTAAATTTCAGCTAAATGATCAAACTAACTCGAGCATTTTCGATTAACCCTAACGTTCGAGCCTAATAATTGTATTGAGAAACCGTTTCAGGTGAACTTAGCTTTCAGATGGAAGACGCGTTTTCTTATTCTGGTAGATCCCGTCCTTTCCTTGCGAACACAACACTAGTCTCTCGGTAAGTTTGAAATTGGTGCCAAATGGAGATAGACTTCCGCAAAGTTCAGTTTCCTTGTTGAGAACAGCAGATTTCCTCAGAGTTCGGATATCTTGTTGAGAACAGCAGATTTCATTGAAGTTCGGATTTCTAGTTGAAAGCAGCAGATTTCATTAAAGTTCGGATTTCTGGTTGAAAACAGCAGATTTCCTCAGAGTTCGGATTTCTTGTTGAAAACAGCAGATTTCCTCAGAGTTCGGATTTCTTGATGAAAACAGCAGATTTCCTCAGAGTTCGGATTTCTTGTTGAAAACAGCAAATTTCATTGAAGTTCGGATCTCTTGTTGAAAACAGCAGATTTCATTGAAGTTCGGATCTCTTGTTGAAAACAGCAGAATTCCTCAGAGTTCGGATTTCTTGTTGAAAACAGCAGAATTCATTGAAGTTCGGATCGCTTGTTGAAAACAGCAGAATTCCTCAGAGTTCGGATTTCTTGTTAAAAACAGCAGATTTCCTCAGAGTTCGCTGTCAAAATCCTTTCGGGTGGTGATGTTTTTCATTTTCCGTGCGACTTCTTCAACCTCTTTCTGCTCTCTGATCTCTCCTCAAATCTTTTTGCCCTTGTCCTACTCTCACCTTTTCACACCTTTTTCCTTTCCCTATCTACTCGCCCTTCACACCTCGCCACCCAGGAAACATTTTAATGTTGGGCCACTAGAAAAATGACGGTTGGCATTTGGTTGGCCTTTGATCAAATTTACTGGTCGGCAAAATGCAGATTTTGTCGCTCCAGGCACACGTTTTTACAACTAGAACGATTGACGTTGGCCCTATGGTATGAGAAAACGTCAACGTTTCTAGTTGGCCAAACGTTGGCATTTCGTTTTTCCCAAGGAATTTAATTCCAATTTTAGCCCTTATTGCCAACCCTATTGCAACGTTATTACCAACGTCTTCCCAACTAAAAAAACAAACATTTTTACCGTCATTAATTTAATATATGTCAATGCAAATATTCCTATAAATAAAATCTTTCCAATGTATAGTATTTCCAAAATTCAACAAAATGTTGAACACTATCCACCTGTTGCGCAGTAGATATGCACTCTCTGGTGGTGAAACTGAGCAAATGTACGTGGATGTGTGGTGGTGAAACTACTATGAGTGTAATGTATTGGCCAGCTAATACCATTCTTACCATAGTTTCTTATGTAGTAGAAAGAAAGCAAAAAATACCAAAATGTAGAGAATTAAAATATATAGTACAATGTGAAAGAATTTTTTCGAAATTCTTGTTACTTATTTTTTTAAAAAATGAAATGCATTAAAATGACAATGAAAAATTTATCACCTCACGGAAAAAAAATTATTACAAAATAACCATTTAATTTATGAAAAAAGCGATTTGACAGTGTTTTAGCTGAATAAATTTCTTAAATTTGGGTATATTTGACATTTACGTAAAATTTGTATTTTTAAAAAAAAAATTGTATAACAATATTTTCAAGTTAAAATTCCAAAAAAAAACTTCAAATGTTAAAAAATGTCCAACATACCAAAATTTAGAAAATTTATTCAGCTAAAACACTGTCAAATCGCTTTTTGCATAAATCTAATGGTTATTTTGTAATAATTTTTTTTTCCGTGAGGTGGTCAATTTTTTATTGGTATTTTAATGCATTAAAAATTTTTTTTTAAAAAAAAGTAATAATAATTTCGAAAAAATTCTTTCACATTGTACTAGATATTATAATTCTCTACATTTTGGTATTTTTTGCTTTCTTTCTACTACCTTTAGTTAAAAAATAGTGAAGAAATTCAATCGCTATGCCATACCCGGGAAAAAGTCCACTTTGAGTTTTCAATTAACTCCACTAGTTGGCAGTGCTGCATGACGCAACAGGCGGATAGGGTAACTAACCTTATCCAATGCATTTTTATCAAGTTTACTTATATCACGGCCTTTAAGCAACTGGGCAAATTACCTTCAAATTCCCCTGGATTAATGTGCTGTATTTACTTGAAAGCTTAAATAAAAACAATACCAAAGCTGTAACGGAATAAATTAAAAACAAAAATGCTTCTAAAAAGTGGTAGGATGACTTCATTAAGGGTCACGTGAAGTCCTCTAGCACGTAATAATCAAAAGGATATATATATATATATAAGAGCATGCATCTATAAACAAAGGATGCCCCATTGTACAAATCAATAAATTTCCAAATACATTTGCTTTGACCGGGGCAACTTATTCATGTGTTTGCATTGCGGTTGTGTACTATTTATGCTGAACAAATTATGGAAATCTCATTCTCATGCAACATAATACATACAGTGTGTACATTGAAAATCATTTAGGTATTTCTCAGTTTACACAGCCTTATAATGAAAAGAACAACGTTGTTATGACTTAAATCACCTTGATAAACAAAACAAAGATGGTGTAGAGTTATAGGGTTATAGTATTATCTTGAGCATCTAAGAGGTGTTATAGCAGTGATTGCCACCCTCAAGGATGAATTGACTGAATAAGTTAAAACGAAATTTAGAAAATCTGTCCAGAATATTTATCAATTCAATCACCTTTATTGATTATAATAAAAAAGGCTGTTTTACTTTTCATAAATTTAATCATTTATGGGATCGAATTTATGTATAAGGCAATCGTTTGCATAATGCAAGTGCAATTCAATAAATTGTATATATATTCTATAACAATAAAGCTTTAAAAAAAATGCTAGTCAGGGAAAACTGTATTTTATGTTGGGGAAAGTCAGAGAAACCCACTTATAAAATTAAGTATATGGACCATGTATAAAACACAAAAATGTTTTTGCTGATTGTCATGCTTATACAATTTTATAGAGAAATTGTGAAATTTCTGCAAACCAATAAAATATATGAAAACATTCATTTTTATGGTGGCTCATGGGGACAACTCTTTAAAGTAAAAAACAAAAATACGATTAACTACAGTCACAATGTCAATTTTCTTAAATTTTATTTTTATTTTTGGAAATGATTAAAACTTTATTAGTGGAGAGATAAATTCAGGGTTAAAATTTAAACCTTGTTTTATGTGCTAAACCTTAACTCAGTCTATAGGTTTTTTTTACTAATCCTAAACTTTAACCGAGGTTTAAATTTAAACCCTGACTAAATATCTCCACTGTATAATTTTTTGATTTTTCCTTTAGATTTTATAATATAGTGATAGAATATTCATTTCCCGAAATTTCCCATCATTTTTTTCTGGGTTTTTAAAATGAAACAATAAAACGGTTTCCAAAATTTTAATTGAGCAAAAAAATTGGAGCCAATCAGAGGAGTCAAATGATGCACGAAAGCATAGTTGAAGGTGCTGCCTAATGACGTCATTTACAGCTCCCCAGCAAGCCCCACTTTTTCATTTATTTTATTTTTTTAATGCAATTACTATAGATTACATGTTTGTGACACTTTGGTATATAAATGCACTTTTTTTTCTTCACTATTAGCTGGTAAAAAAAAAGTTCTTTTAGTGTTATCTTCTCCTTTAAGATTTTCCGCATCTTAGTTTTTGTGATTTGCTTACGTCACATTTTTTTGATTTCGTTAATTATAGAATTTAAACGTTTATATTTTGTTAATATCTCGTGACTTTTATGCCTTAATATATCCATTTAGTATTTATATGTGCAGCATTTTTTTTTCTTCTTTCCTTTTCGTTTTGCATCCGTTTTAACGGTTATATATCACACCAGTTTGAAAAATGCAATGGCATTTAAGAATAACATGAAAAAGCACTTTATCTCAGTTGCAGTGCAAATGTTTGTTTAATAACATTTTGGCTTAGTCGTTAATTACGTTGATCGTAGAAGCCGATATAAGTATGTTATGGCTTACTCAATGCTATTGCAATGGGCCAAAACAACTTGCAACAAATTTAAAATTAATCCTTAAGACTTTTATGGTTAAATATATATATATATTTAATTAGAAAAGGAAAAAAAAAGTCAGCAATCTCACCAGGGAGTTTCCACAAATCTTACTTTTCAATAATATACGTATGACATTACATTTTAACGAAATCTGCGTGTAAATCCTTTGGGTTTTCTAATGTCATTTTCACCAAATTAGCTGTTAGATTTTCATTGACTTTAATCTTAAACCTGGGATAATTTTTTTATATAAATATTATGATGAAAAAGAAATTAAATATAAAAACCTTCACGAGGGCATTTAAAATAATATAGACTTAGTTTTTTTATTACCAGAGTGAAACTTCACATATTGTATCATTACAAATCTAATGAGACTTGAGAGGCTATTGAAACCAAAGACGTTAAAAAAAGAGATCTGTCACCTTCGGTGACGGATCTCTCTAGACTGAGACGTACCACTGGCCCTGGTGTCACGGAAGTAAATGAAAATCGCCATTTTAATGGCATAGCTTGCATTTTTCCAAGGACTCGCCCACCTCGTCATCACGTTTTGGTGAAAAGACCCACCCACCTGTTTGTAAATGTAATTGATTGACAGATCACGTTAGAGTTCTACAGGGCCGTAGCAAGGTCAAGTAATCTGGGGGGGGGGGGGACAGAGTGGATTTTGCTGCCCCCCTTGGGACTAGGGCCATACCCAGAAATCCA
>JAQIXP010002813.1:0-14260 GCA_034700285.1 Proteroiulus fuscus
TTTTGCGGAAGAAACTGAAAACTCAAGCGATAACACCAAAAATCTCAACTTGCCAGGCCTTATTATGCATAAAATAAAAAAAAAAATTTAGTAGGCTGTGCATTCGTTAGTTCACCTTTTAAAAATGGCTCGTGACATGGATTATTATTCTAATAAAAGTAGCGAATGTCACAACATTCGCTACTTTTCTTTTTGCATTCTCTCTTTATTCAGTAGGCGAACTAATGGATGTGCACATTCGCTACTTCACACTTTATTTTACCTCGCTTTCCTGCTAAATTAATCAAAGTGAAACTGGCGAATTTGCATTTTTAAACCTTTTATTTCACAAATTACTTAAATTAATTTACTAATTTAATTATTTTAAAAAAAAAATTAGCACATTCCCTATAAAATATTTTATATTTTTTTATATGTTCACCAAATTTTAGCCTTTTAACATTGATTATTTCCAAATTATATCTTTTTTTCCAAAACAAATCTTATTTCGAAAGCAACTTTTGGCTCATTCGCTACTTGTGAATTAGGCCATCGATATAAAAGTACGTCTATTGATTGGGTTTATTGTTTTCTTCCACTTTCCAGTTCATTAATCCAAAAGAATTCAGATTTCGTGTATCCAATAATAATGACGGTTTGGTAGGAAATTGAAAGCAACTCTTGTGTCAGAGATCATGGAAAGTCAATGAGTTTTCAATGAGCTTTTTCCGAAAATGCATTTTTCTGTCTTTTTTGGTGAGTTTGTTAATATATTGATTGTGGTCGCCTCTTTATTTTTGCTTTTCAATTTCTTATCACTCCCAATCGCACCTATAAGTGATGCTGCATACATCATCTTTTTCACCCGCTGCACTCTGATTGGTTGAAATCTTATCCATCTTTTTGTCATAGTCTTTATATACGTCACTTGTAACTCTGGTAACTACATTGGGAAAAATTAACGTCTGTGTTTTTGCAATGACCTTTGCAATTTGATTTGAAGTCTTGTCTTTTGCTCGTTACACTAGTCTTAAGGGATATCTAGTTTTATATTTCAAAAAGTATTTTTAAATTTAGTCACAAACGTTAATCTTAACTTTGTTCATTTAGTTTTTCTTAAAGGGAAAGTCCCACTTTTGAAAAAAAGGTGGTTGTAGGAGGAAGAGCATGAAAGATTAGGAAAGGCATGTAAATTGCAATTGGATTTGATCCCAGCAATCAATAAATAAAATTTCCCAAATACTTGGATTTGATTGAAAATGCAAAGCTCAAATATATAGGCGCCATTTTACTGACAGTATGTATCGCTTTCTACTGCACATCGGCTAGCGTGTAACACGTAGACACGCATGTCCTAGAGGGCGCCACGAACTTTCAGTGTCTGCTGAAACTATGGAAAAATGGCGCCTAACGTGTATTTTGACAAACGTCGTAACTTCTTCAATTTGGAAACTTTGCTGCAATTCTTATTGTCACAGTCATTCATAATCTAGTAAGTGTACACAATTTAAATATTACTTGCTACTAGTTGGGACTTTCCCTTTAACCAGTTTAACCAGCATGCCAAAATTTCCAGTTGCACCATTGCCATGTTCAACAGTTGTCTTTTGCTCATACACAATTCCCATTTTTATTGAAGTTCTGCATCTGAGAGACCCACCATGCAGGTTATTCTAGTTAAAATGTGGATATTAAAATTAACCATTACAATCTAAATTATATATTGTCAGTATATTGACTTTCCCTTAATAATGCATCTTATAACAGTATTTTGGTACATTTTCAAATCAATATATGCAAAACTAAAACCAGTAAAATTTAATGAAATATTTCAATTTAATAAATTACCACACAATTCCCAACTTCAATTTTAAATAAATTTAAAATAAAAGCATAAATATATTGCATATTAGATTTAATGCCATTTATTTTAAATAAGCCCTTTCACACGCATGCTATCTCAATGCAAAACAAACTGTGTGTGCATGTGTGCTTTTCATAAAGGATTATTCTCAGTAAATTAAAACAAACATTGAAAATCCATTATGGAGGCACAATTAACAATATTAAGCCAAAATCAAATCTTTTCCAAACATGCCAACTTAGTTTGAAAGCGAATTGTCTATATTATCTATCATTGCATGCATGCACTGATGCCCATACATGTTTGAGCCTAAAACTAATGAGAAATAATCTCAATTTGGGGCATATTTCAGGAATAACAATTATTATCCATTAAAGTTAATCAGCCATAACAAGTCAAAAGGAAATACTTTCCATCCTTATTATTCAAGAAGATATTAAGTGAAAGTCTCGTAAAGACATCATTGAAAGTATTGCAATTAAAACTAAAAGGAACCAATTATATAATCAATTTTATCAAATTTTTCACTTAACTCTAGCCATCTATTTGTTTAAAAAAAAAAATTATAACTATATCTCTGTTCAACTTAGGGGCTTTCTGGACACACCTATTCCTTGGACTGTAACATATCACAAAACACTAAAAACTCTGTAATCCATCGATTGAGCATCAATATTAAGTGGACATGTGTCTGGGCAGCATGGTCAAAAAAGCAGTTACAACAAATGGTGTGTGTGAAAGTGAGACCTGTGGTAATTACTTTTGTGAAAAACCTACTTCTATAAATGTATACAAAACACTAAAGTTGGATCAGCATTTGAACAATGCCATTACACAGGACTTATACACTTGTTTTATATAAATTGAAGAAAAAGATCAGTGTTTGGAACCTCCATGATAAAATCTTTCGGCATTGCATCGTCCACTTTGATGGTCAGCCACCAACATGTGCTAGTTTAAATAAAGAGTTGATTTACTCAAAGGCTAAAACAAAATTGCATCGCATTCAACCACATGTGACGTGTGGTGTGGAAATTGCCTTTTTCATCACTTTAAGAGACATTTCAGCTTGCCCTATATATGTTCAGAGGTCATATATAACTCAGGACAAAGAACCTGAACTTGAAAAAATTGCATTCATGGGACATGTTCCAAAATAATTCATGAAACTGTTAAAAATAATAATGTATTTATGATGAGAATTAAGTACCGGTGTGTGTGTGTGTGTGTGTGTGTGTATAGGCATAAGCCGACGATAGTGAGTCCAAGTCGGCATCCCTGCAAGCCCACAATTGCGGGCTCAAGAGATAGAAATGACTTTTCTTATACTTTCAGAGCAGCACATTTTACATAATTTATCCAAATCAAATGCATATTCCTTGCTAAATATCACCATTTTAATTATCGATAAATACATATTATTCTAGTATAATGATCCTATTCCTCTGGTTTATTCAATTCAATTCAACTCAGTACGCTACGCTCAGCATATCATGATGCTATTTGATAAGGGGATTTTCCCACTATCAAGAGGATACTCCCACGTTATACAGTTGGAGACTTAAAACATTATTTTTAAATTGAATTCTTAACATTTTTAAATATGATTATTCCATTGTCTTTATAGAACGTAAGACAAAGGACCAATAATAAGCATCCATTCTAGCATGAATTTCGTTCTGAGGATTGGAGTGAACATGCAGTAATACTACATTCCCAAAAAAAAGTTTACACGAGTACTTCCAAATAATCGTTTTAGTGAATTTATTAAGATAATTAAAGGGAAAGTCCCACTTTGCAGCATGGGATATTTAAATTGTACACATTTATTAAATATGAATGGCTAGTGACAATAATAATTGCAGCAGTTTCCATATTGCACAAATCACGACATTTGCTAAATACATGTGTTAGGCGCCATTTTTCCAAAGATTTTGGCAGACACTTAAACATGTGTGTCTATAAGTGTTTCATGAGTGCCGATGCCTTTTATCCAGCTAGTAGAGGGCGCTACATACTGTCAGTAAAATGGTGCCCATTTGGGCTTTGCATTTTTAACCAAATCCACACATTCAGGACATTTTATTTAATGATTGGTGGGCTCAAATCAAATTGTAATTTCCATGCCTTTCCTAATTTTTCATGCTCTTTTTCCAACAAACCACTTCTTTCAAAGTGGGACTTTCCCTTTAATTACATTATAATGCATTTTTCGATTTATTTAAATCTTGGCTAAAATAAATTGAATTACTACATAACATTAAATACTTTTGACTAATGTTTTTTTTAATTTTGGAAATAATATTAAAAATTGTGAACATCATTAAGAATAATAATCCAGAATATTATCGAATGTCCCTTATAAGGAAATTTGGCTTCTAAAACTACTTTTGCAAATCTAATAGAGATGCCAAGAGTTTACTTATTTCAATAATATATAACATTTTCAAGATTATCATAAGATAAATGAGGTCCTGCCATCTTAGAAACTCATTCAAAAGCAATTTGAGATGTAGTTCAATTTTGATTTTCTTTTTTAGCCAAAACCCAAACTATTCCAATATATAATGTAAGACATGGGTAAAGTTCAAGGTGCAGACTGATATATAATTTTAAGAAAAATGTTGCCAAAAATTTAAGGAAAATTGAAGATTCATAGATATGTTTAAAATGCCATTGGCAGATGTCCTAGCCAGGCCTGCATGCTGGTTCATGTATACATTTCTCAAATGCAACTTTGATATTATAAATATATGAATTTATGAAGATGAAAAATGGATGATAAAAATGAAAAATACATTAGATACCCTGTTGAGACAAACTCCAACTCGACTTTCCATTGGTCAATCTCTAATAATGGTAAAATTTAGGCAAATTGAATTTTGAATATAAAAATGAAGGAAATTTATCATCTGACTTTCTATTGCAATTGAAAATCCATTTTAAAGGACAATTTCTGTAAAAAAAATAGTCTATATACAAGGATAAAGTGGGTATTTTTATGCATAATATTCAGTATGCCCTTACAGAAAGCCACATGAAAAATCTGACAAATAATAACATGCTTGTTATAGGCCTTGTTTAATGTATATTGCACTTGTTTTAGTTTTTCTAAATTAAGGTGATGCATTTCAGAATATATTTTAAAATGTATTTGAAAGTTCATTATTTTAAAGTAAATGCGTTTTCTAAAGCAAATTTGCAAATCTGTTACTTAGAACACATTATAAATTAAACTATTTTTATGAAAATATTTTAAATTGCATTTTTTCTTTAAACTAAAGTAAGCATGAGCTAATTTTCTTTGATTTTCTTCATTACATAATGTTTAAAGCACTCAATAGCACTTGTTTTAGTTTTTTAGTTTTCTCTACATTAAAGCAATGCAATTGAAAATGTATTTTAAAATGTATTAAAAATTCAATATTTTAATGTACATGTTGTAAAGAAAGTTTGCAAAGCTGTTACTAAGAACACATTACAGCTTATACTATTTTTATGAAAATATTTAAATTATTTTGTAAAATAATTACTTTATGGAATATATTTTAAAATGTATTTTATAGTTCATTATTTTAAGGTATATTTTCTAAAGCAAATTTGCAAATCTGTTACTTAGAACACATTACAGCTTATACTATTTGTATGAAAATATTTTAAGTCGTTTTGTAAAATAATTACTTCATGGAATATATTTTAAAATGTATTTGAAAAGAAATGTATGTTAACAATTATATTTTAAAATATATTAAAATATTACAAAGTATATTTTATGTTTTTCTGTGAATTATTAGCTGTTCCAAAAACTGCATATTAAGGAAATAACTGTTAGATTCCATTAGACTCCTAATATGGCCGACACAATTAGCCAATGTACAATAGTTAACAATATTCTCAAAAGATGGCGCATTTGGGCGTTTCTTTACTAAAATGGATACTCGCGGTATATTATACTAAAATGCTGATTTTCTTGAATATTCCATTTCTCATTATTGATAAATGCATAAAATCCATTTCTGATAAGTTAAATTACTTATTAATACTGTAATTATTTCTATAACACTTTCAATAATTAAGGAAGACACTATCTAGTTTTATAGAGCAGCAAAGGTAAATGTTAATCCTTGTATCTCAATGTAAATCTCAACAGGACCTGTTTTTGAACTTGTCATTGTTTCTATAGGCTTTTTTTGCAATTTGATGGAAATTCTAGAAGAAATGAATAGAAAATGGGCCTATTTTCTTCTCCAAGGAAAGATTAGATTTTTAAATTAAACCCCCCATTTAAAGTAATCAAGCGTAACTGCGAATCTCTTGAGGTGCCTTAAGGCCCCATCAATAACAATTAATCCAGTTTCGTATCATTTTTCTTCATCTGCTACACAAATTTAATTACTTTTTGATTTTTAATTTACCTCAAGCAATGCAAAACAATGAGATCTATTAGGCCTAGCTTAAGATTGAGGGATCACATAATTGAGAATAAGCAAATCTTGATGGAGGCCATTTTTATTTAGGTCAGGTCTTGAGTGTTTTGACATTAGACAAATTTGACATGTTTTTTAACATTGTCATGCCAAATACTCAAATAACTTCTGTCCTGTACAGGAATTATAGGAAATGTTTAACAAAAAATTTAGGAAATTAAATGTATTTTTATCACAAACAAACAGGATTATGTCGGATTTTTCTTGGAAACGTTGGTGCAAATTTTGGACATGACTTTCACAAAATATGGGAAATACATTTTTCAAAATATAAGAAATAAGAGGATATTTTGGACACAAAATATGTAAATATTGGACATTTTAAGCACAAAATCCAGGAAATATTGGACATTTTTTGCAAAAAATCCAGGAAATGTTGAAAATTTTTTTGTATAAAATCCCAAAAAACAATTACATTTCACAATCTAAGAAACAGGAAATTTTCCCAAAAAAAGCTAATAAATATATGAAATTTATTTTTCAAAATCAAAATATATGGGATTAAATATATATAATTTTAATTTTCCAAAATATAAGACACATTAGCCATTTTTTCAAAAATATATTAATAACTAAGTTCTTAATAAAAAACAGGAAATTTCAAAACTTTTTTTCCCTTAATTTCAAGTAAATTTCCAAATTCACAGTGAAACAGGATATTTTTCTAAAAGAGCTAATAAATATATGAAATTTATTTATTGAAAATCTAAGAAACAGTAAATTTTCCCAAAAAAAGCTAATAAATATACAAAATTTATTTTTTCAACATCTAAAAAACAGGTAATTTTTCCAAAAAAAAATCTAGGAATAAGATTTTATAAAATACCTGAAATTTTCAAACACTTTTATTTCACAAATTTCTGGTAAATTTCCAAATTCCCAGTAAAGCAGGGATTATCATATAATTTTCTTTTCCAAAAAAAAATTTTTTTCCTCGCAATTTTATTTTAATTCTCCAAACATTTCAGGAAAATTCCAGCACAAATTTCCAAGCATATTAAAATGCAGATGCTAAAAAATGCATCAGTTATTAATTAAACAGCATAAATTGATTGATTTCACAATCTTCAATTTATCTTAAATGATAAAATGCTTATTGATAAAAGCTTTAAATTTTATGATAAAAGCTGATAAAAATTCACATAAAAAATTAGGGTAGAAGTGCATTTTTACGGCACTTTTAACACGCCAACATTGCAACTTATTAAAGTGCCAAATTTAAAAGCATCTTGTATTAATCCTAGTTTTTTAATAAAGTTAAGTGCTATACTTTCACTGGATAAACTAGAATAATTAATTAAATAGCCAGCCAGATTGAGACTGGTTTTAATAATATAAACTTTTATCATAAAATGTCATTTTCGGTTCCAAGATAAGCCAGACTTAATTAGGCACACTAGACTAATAATAACTATAAAAGTATAGCTAAAAAGACAGTGTGGAACATAAGATTTAATAGAGAAAAGTCAACTATTATAGTTGCAATTGATCGATTTAAGTAACAAGCATCAGATGCTAAAAAAGTTTCTGAATGCACAATTTCTGATTTACAACTCAATTTCCGAAAATCCTATCTGCAAAATAAATTACCCCCATTACTCATTCCCCCTTTACAGAAAAATTCATCTCACATCTTGTTACTAAGTGTCACATATAACGCTCGCTGGTCAGTATGACCATCATGAAGGGTCAGTGTTGAAGAGACAGTCACAGTTTTGTACCCAAAGTGATGCTTAAATAAAAGAAGAAAAAGCAAGATTTTTTAGCTCCAAATCTCAGAAATCTCAGAAAATTTCAAACATATTTAAATTAAAGGGACAGTCCCACTTTGTACCCAAAGAGATGCTTAAATGAAAGAAGAAAACACAAGATTTTTTAGCTACAAATCTCAGAAATCTCAGAAAATTTCAACCATATTTAAATTAAAGGGACAGTCCCACTTTGTACCCAAAGAGATGATTAAATATAAGAAGAAAAAGCAAGATTTTTTAGCTCCAAATCTCAGAAATCTCAGAAAATTTCAAACATATTTAAATTAAAGGGACAGTCCCACTTTGTACCCAAAGAGATGCTTAAATGAAAGAAGAAAACACAAGATTTTTTAGCTACAAATCTCAGAAATCTCAGAAAATTTCAACCATATTTAAATTAAAGGGACAGTCCCACTTTGTACCCAAAGAGATGATTAAATATAAGAAGAAAAAGCAAGATTTTTTAGCTCCAAATCTCAGAAATCTCAGAAAATTTCAACCATGTTTAAATTAAAGGGACAGTCCCACTTTGTGACAAATGAAGCATAAAATTAAGGTTATTAATAATAAAGAAGGGCCGTCTTATTAATAATTGCAGGCACCTACCGTAATTCAGAAATCACGATGTTTCCAAAAAAAGATGATATGCGCCATTTTTATAATTAGTTCCTCACCCAGGCAGAATGGCGCTGCGTGCATGGGGGTTCAAGTTGGCTTCACTTTATAGCTATGGAATAGTTATTGATCATTCTCTGTTAAGCAAAAACTTGTACACCATCTAGTTTATACCTGGGATTGACAAAATGACTTCCAACATGGCTGCTATCAACCATCCGAGATTTTCGTTCACATTGGCATGTTTCAAAATTAATAACTATTGAATATTAAATTATAAATTAAACATAAATTTCTAGGCTCTTCTAGTTTTTTCCCCCTATTTCTTGCAAAAAATACTTGAGGTAAGGTGGGACTTTCCCTTTAACAATGTAAATTTTTTTAAATATTCCTGCATTTATTCTTGTCTGTATGTGCATTATTGCATAAAAGGAAAGTGAAGCCAAAATTGAAGGATTCCAATGTTGAACTTTTCTACCATTACTAACAGATGGCGCTTAAATTCCTGAGATTTACGATTCAGGTATTTCTGAGATCAGGCAATATGGCGATGCTCATGTTTTAGTATATAAAATTGTGATTTTTCATTATAGAGAATTTGCGAAATTTCGTACAAAATGATAAAATGATTTAAAATGTACATTTTTACGGTGGCTCATATAGACACCTCATTCAAAATAATAATAGCAAAAAGGATTTATTCGAGAAAAATTTCAAAATTTTCATGACATATGTTTTGACACACCAAATTTTCATTATAAAATATTTTCCATACATTATTTTTCTGTTTTTAAATACGAGCAAAAAAAAAAATCAAATTTTATTAATAAAAAACTGAATCTCACTCATAACAACCATAAGCTTTTATCAGCGTTTATTTTAAAAGTAGCCAGGCCTCGCAAGAACAACATAGGGCCGGACTACCTTTAAAATAATCACTCGATATTTTTCAATTGAGTTTATTTACAGCCTTCTGGGATTTAGCGTAAGAAAATCAGATTTTAATCGGATTTTTTTTAAATAGCTCATCTGAATTCGTGCTGAGTCAATTAATATAGAATATTAATCCAATTTTTATACATATATTTACTTTTGTTGAACATATTTTTCCACTTTCAATTTTTTTTTTTCAAAACCTAGTTCAGTTATTTTCACCCCTGAGGAAATTTCATATTATCTGCAACTGAAATTAATGGTTTATTTTTCCTAGCCAAGGTACACCCACGGGCTTTTTGATGAATTTTGTCTGTGTAAATATTAGTTTAATCAACATATATTTTGTTGGGTTTGTTGGATTTTCAGATTTTATGTTTATAAGAGTCTTGGAAAAGGACATCTGCTGCTTTAGGGTCTATTTTAATACAAATGATTCAATATTAGTTTCAACATATACTCGCATAATACCACTTATTATTTCCCTCTTACGAATACTCAAAATAACAACTCATTAAAAAAATTCATATTTTTAATATTTATTTTCCCCAAGAGGCACAAAGTATATCATTCTACAGGGTGAGCTACAAATTAATGCAGTTATATTTATATATTAACTCATAAATACACAGCTATATTATTTATGATCAACCCTTCATCCTATATCCCGTGCTTGTTTTCTCATTCCCGCTGTAAATTAATTTTCATATCATATTTTAATCATATTATATTCGCTATAAATCCCAAGACTATTTTATAAAACTTAGACTTGACTGGATACTAATAGCTAGATAAACAGCTGACATAAATTTATGATCAGCCCTTCCTCGTATTTCCCATGGTTTTTATCATATTTTTATATTCTTCAGGACTGACATAAGTTCCAATGCTATTTTTTAAATAAAAAGTTCAACTTAGATATAAATGTAGATCTATATAATGTATATAGTGCAATTTGTAGATATTTATGAATTACCCCTTACTCATATTTCCCATAATTTTTACATGCACCCTGTATTTATTTTCTAAGCTGTGACGTCATTCCCTCCTTGCTCGTGCTCGGCGCGTGAGATTAGGACTATTCAATTCGCCTGTTTTTCGTGCTTTGGCACGTGGCTCGCACGTGCAAAACTGAGCAAGTATCTATGGAGCATGCGCGTGCTAGTCTCGTGCTCAACCGATTCCAAATAAGAAAAAGCAGGCCAATGGAAAGGACCCATAATTCTCTTTTTTTAAATAAATGGAATGCAAAATTAAGCCAAAGGCAAATTCATCAGCAGCAAATTCACGATTTATGTAATATTTTTATGAAATGTATACAATTTAATTAACTCCGTCGATTTTATTACTTCGAGATATACCAGGTACGTGTATGTGTTCATGTTGTTTCGTGAAAGATGATAGTATGCGGCATATATGATGCTATTCTGGGAGGGGGAGATATCTAAACATTTGATTGGCAGCGCAATACTTCACAAGTTTCAATGAGATTAACAACTCTGGATATGACAGATCAATAGACGTTAAGGCCAGAAAAAGAAACTCAATAAGATTTTTCTGTAAATTCAATGTACATGAGCTTCTTCTTCTATACTTCTGAGTTCATTCTTTGGAAATAGATGCGAAAATAACCCAGCCTTCGTGTGATGTTTGTGAAGGTGGGGGGATGAGTCATTTTTATTTTAGTGATTTGCAGTTCATCGTAATAAAAAAATAAGACTTTTTAGGATAAGAAACAGACGTGAGAGGAGAGCTAATTTAAGTGGGTACATTATATACAACGTAGATATAAGTGGATTATTGAAAAAGAAAAATTAATAAGAGCTTTCACATTTTAAATATAATTCATAGAGAATTAAATGATAATTGCACACGAGTACATGTACTGAACTATAAGTAGATACAAGGGCTGAAACCATCAACAACTCTCTTGTCAACTATAATATAATATGAAGTAGGAGATACTTAATTTTCTAATCTCAGCACAATTTGAAAGATGTATGTATGGGCGTGTGAATATATTCTTTTGGGCGTAAGAATCGATAATTTCATTATTTCCTAAAACGGGTTTTCTAGGAAATAACTTTGGTAAACTGCATGTCCAGAGTTGCCACTGACCTCAAAAGTCAAACTGAATTAGGTAATTTGTACGTGTCAAGCAAAAGACAGGGACGATAAGTAAATGTAAATGCACTTTTTTCACACAAAAATATCTTTCCTATAGGAATATACTCTAATAAATATCTTTTGCCAAATAATTATATAGCAAAAAAAGGATTTTAAAAAATTTTAACAACCATTTTTATCTAGATATTTGATATGATATTTGATATTGATATGGAAAGGCATGCACTTGAAGTATCGTAAATAATTTAAAAAATTCAAAAATTTTTTATTATTAAATTACTTGCAGGACATGGTTGAGAAATTTTGAGCAAACAATAACTGATAATGGTATTAATATTCATATTTTCAGCGGACTTATGCTTACCAAATTTTCTTAAATACTATTGTTTCGATGTGCATGGATATTACTGGCGCCATCTCGTATACAGTCACGTTTTCTTAAAGGGATAGTCCCTCCTTGTAACAAGTGATAGTTAAGTTGTACACAGATGTATTCTGGATAATGAATGGATGTGACAATAATAATTGCAGCAGAGTTCCAATATTAAAGAAATCACGACGTTTGCCAAATACCAAAATCTTAATTATTGATTGTTGGCTCAATTGGTTCCTCCTATATAACCACATCCTTTCAAAGTGGGATTTTCCCTTTAATCCGTGGGGTGGTGCCACTTATCTCCTAAAAGAGCTACTTTTTATGAAACTATACATAGGCCTACCAACACAGTTTCCAAATAAATATTTACTGAATGTTAAGTTTAATTAAAAACTCCAATTTCAATGACTTTCATCAATATTTATATAGTGTATGTACACTATTGTATACATATTTGCAAAATTACTGGTAACAAGGTGAATCTTCTCCTTTCATTTGTTATTTTCATTATTTTTCATCATCAAAATTTCTGTAAACATGCATGAGTTTGTTTGGGTGTATGTTATTTACCTTCAGGTGTATTTTCAATGCATTTTTAATTCATCTATATTCCTCTATATGTAACAATAATAGTAAGCAATGTTATCGTTAGCATGGACCTATACTAGACCTTTAAGATGCATGTTAACAAATCTTACAGGAGCTTCCTTAAAATTAGGCGTACTAAATTGACCCCGATCTCCAAGACCATATTTTCTCAAAGATGTTCCATAATCTCGAGGCTTATTTACTTTTCTAAAAGTTAAGTAGCTTATGCATTTGAATGGAAATCTTACATGTAGGCCTATACGTCGAATTCCATTTCAATAAGGATCTATAGAGAGATAATATTAGACGGGAACAGCAGTGTATTATATATATAAGACGTTGTTTGAAATGCAATATAGGCCTACATGGAGATATGCAATCCGATTATTAATTCGAAAATGTCAGATAAGCCAAATGCTAAAAAGATTTTAATTTTTTTTTTTTATTTCTTAAGAAACTAATGAATGCAAATCAATGAAGGAGAAAGCAAAGGCTCATAAAACCAGTTATAAATTTAAAGAGAAATATTTATTATTAAGTGCCGTTCATTTCACGTCAATTAATAGTTTCTGTGAATGTTTGTCGCTTACAGACTTTCAATGCAGTGCAGAAATGCTGTAAAATTTTATAAAATTTGAAGGGAAAGTCCCACTTTGAAAGAAGATGGTTGTAGGAGGAAATGCATGGCAATTGCAATTTGATTTGAGCAAATGAAATGTATACTGAATACATGGATTTGGTTGAAAATGCAAAACCCAAATATGCGCCATTTTACTGACAGTATGTAGCGCCCTCTACTGGATAAATGGCATCGGCTTTCATTGAACACGTATACACGCGTGTCCTAGAGGGCGCCACCCACTTTCAGTGTCCGCTAAAATCTATGGAAAAAATGGCGCCTAACGTGTATTTTGCGAACGTGGTGATTTCTTCAATATGGAAACTTTGCTGCAATTATTATTGCCATAGCCGTTCATATCCAGTAAGTGTGAAAAATTTAGATATCACTTGATACAAAGTGGGACTTTCCCTTTGAAAGGCTACGTCTCACTTCATTGCTACATTAAAGTAAAAATAATTTAATTTAAATTAAATTTACCCAGTAATGAGAAATCACAATTTTTATGTAAATCACGGGCAGCGCCATATTACCCGATCTCAGGAATACCTTAATCATAAGATCTCAGAAATTTTAGCGCCATCTATAGGTAGTAGGAGAAAGGGCCATTATTGGAGTCATTCAATTTTTGGCTTCAAGTTTCCTTCTGTGTAATAATTCATAAAACAAAAATAAATGTATTTCAAAATGAATATTTAAAAGAAAATTTTGTTTTAAATTTTAATGTGCACATGGCGTAAATCTTCTGAGATAATGGCACTGTATTGTTGAAAAGAATTTTCCAACAATTCGAGAGCCATTGTAAAAAATTACAATGATTCTCGTATATACTTTAAGGGGGCTGGTCCACACTTTTAGAAAATGCATGCTCCTATGGGAATCTCCATGTTAACTAACGGTACATATTAATCGATAATGGCT
>JAQIXP010002814.1:0-14259 GCA_034700285.1 Proteroiulus fuscus
TGCTGTAGATTTTTTTCTCATCATAACAATGAAGTATGCCAAATTTCATCAAAATCAAAAAAGGTAAGGTCAAAAAAATTTTTTTTTTTTGTTGATTTGACATGGAATGACTCTATAGTAGGTTTATTGTAGTCTCCTTTCATGAACCTCCTAACAGGATTAGCTTATGGTTGACTTATGTTTTTAAAATGTAATCTTTTTTTTTCTTTCTCAGCTTGTCCTTTTATTCTGGGATTTAACCAGCATTGTTTCATTGGTTTCCAGAGATTCAACTTCAAATTATGAAATAGTATAGACCACTTAAATTGTATTTAAAGATATAAATATTGATTTACAAAGTCCATCACTGTATTTAATGAAATGTTTGAATTGCCACTGTAAAAATTCTATAGTGTTACCCTGTTACAAAACCCTTATTCACAATTACTTCTTAAAAGTTCGATATTGACTATTTTCATCATGCAAAAATTCTTCACTTCAATGGAGTCTCATTTTATGTACAAAGAGATATTGAAATTATGGAAGAAATACTGCAACTATGGCAAATGTTACTATTATGTGATCTCTCTCAAATGTAGGGAAAAACCCGTTCACCTGCAATGACATCCATTCTTATTTGCTTTTCTTTGCTATATTGCATAGCAGGAAAATGAAGCAAAAATTGAACAATTCTAATGGTGAACCTGTCTCCCATATCGTACAGATGGCACTTAAAAGTTCTGGGATTTGATTTAGATGTTGTCTATTGTGGTCTATTGATTGGTGTCTATATTGTTTAGTTATTAATTCCAATGTTACTAATATTATATATGAGTGTTATTTACAGTATCACTTGTGAAATTACTTCAGAAATTGCAGCATTTGATGTAGTTCAATTTTAAAATGTTGAAAATTGAGAAGTTATTGTTAACATTGGATATCAATGCACAACAATTAAAACAACTAATTGCAACTTTCTGAAATGTGTCACTGATTTTTATGCAAAAATTTACCTATCCTTATAGAGACAGAGATCATGGCAAGAGGCGGTGCATGGTGGTGGAATTTGCCACATTTTATTTGCCTATTTTTGCTCCTTGGTGAGATGCTTTAAAAAAAATTTGACATTTTTTGGAATTTGCCTCTTATTAACATAGATAGTTTTATCATTATCAAATACCACCTTCCAGGTGAAATTCCCAATACAAAAGTGAAATTAGTGCTTCCCGCTAGCGAAAGGTTACTCTCTATAACATAATTCAGAGAAACTGAGCAACTATATGCCTCATTATTATGAAAGCATAACATTTCATTTTTTTTTTACAAAAATCCAAAGTTCAAAAAAATTGTAGCAGAAACTGCCAATGAAATTTCCTGAAAAGTACAATGAAATCTTCAGTCCAATGCTCCATTAGACATTTGGCTTTGTAAGCCGCAAGATGATCATCTGGGTCTCCTTCTCCTGTAAAGGTAGCAAATATCAGCTGCCCTTTGCTTTTTGTCCTCCCGGCAGTCGCGTCTCCTTAAGAAGCTGGACTTCCTCTTTCAGAAGCACAATCTGTTCCTGCTGACGTGTCTGTGATACCACCAACGATTTGCAGAACTCCACCATCTGCTTGCTAAACGTCTTTAAAAGTTGCCCATTGGTTTTCCAGAACTCCATCATGGGCTGCAACCAATGCTTGGTTCGTCCTTAACCCCTCTGTTATTGCAGCCATCATCGTCCTCTGTGATGTCGACAATTCCCTCACGGTTGACGAGGTAAGGGAAACTTGCTAATTAAGTTCTTGCAACCCCAGTACTGGGTTACTCGCAACCTCCTCTATTTTGGGTCTTTTGCCGGTTTTGCTCACCATGGTTTTGTCCGATCCTGATGTGGTTTCACCCTCCTCTAACTCCTGACTTACGTCTGGATTGTCCTGGGCATCCAAAAACTAGCGGTAACGGTTCCCTTACTCCTGATAACGGAACTGTTGCAACTCCCTCAGGCAACTCGAAAGTATTCCTCCATTTCTCTACAAACTTATTTCTTTTCTCCACGAGTGTGCCTTTGTGCAGCTTCGCGTAGTCTCTGGGCTTGTACTTGTCCTTGCTTGGCTGAGGGTAATTTGACTTCCCTCTCTTTGGGTTCAGGACAGTAGATGCCAATGAAGAAGCTTGTGACTTGTTGGAATCCAAGCAGGGCTCCTCAAAACTCCCAGGCCTGCTCATCATCAACAAACAACAGGCTAACCAACCAATCCAAACTCCAAGATGGCGGCACCCATTTGTAATCCAAAAAAATCACTCCTATTTTCCCTCCGAAAACTCCTTCTTCAATTTGCGCAGCACTGCAGTACTAGGTGCAGTACACCTAGTACTGCAGGGAAGACTCATTTTTGCTATTCAGCAGCACTATCCATTACCAAGATGGCACCCATAACTCAGCAAAATTTTCTCCCAATGTAAAACTCCAAAAACGTTTTCCATGGACCACAGTTAATTACCATAATTTTTCTAAAAAAACGCCCATCCCGAGTTTTGGCCCAGACTCCATATTTCGCCCAGGAAAATTGCAAAACATGAGAAAGGATAGCCCACTTCCAAAATTAGCCCATCCTCCATATTTCGCCCATCCTCAATGATCTCTTACTTCGAAATTTCGCCCACCCTCCAATGGTGCATTCCCTAATAGAGCTTACTTTCAGTATCTTTATGAAATTCTTGTATAAAATTAAATTTTTTTGTGGTAAAATAGGGAAAATAAATTTGATATTTTTTAAATTTTAAATAAACGCCCAGCTGAATTCTTTGAGATTATAAATAAACGCCCAGCTGAATTCTTTGAGATTATAAATAAACGCCCGTTCCTAATTTAAGTCCATCTCCAAATTTCGCCCACCTCTGAAGGCAAAAAAAAAGAAAAAGATCGCTCGGGTCATTTCTAGAAGATTTACGGTAACTATATACAGAACATGTTTTTATGAAATTTTGGGATCTTCTTGATGCAATAATTCTGAAGGGGACGTCCATAAAGGATTACGGAGTTTATTTTGAAGTACATTTCAGTTTCCCTTCCCACATTTTAGCCCTACTCCTCACCCTCCCACGGTCCCTCAAGTAATATATCAATGCAAATGTGGGTATAGATGTATATATTTGATCCCTTTTCTAATTCTGTCCACTTTGGGTACATTTGGAAATGTACTGCTGTCAAACTAATTGACTGCCTTGTCACGTCATTTTTCTCTCTTTGAGAAAATTCCAGGTTTGTCCTCACAAAATTCAAGATGTTTGACAGATTGAATTATGACATAATTCATTGGCATCTTAACTTGACTGCATGGGGATGTATGGGATCCCTCAAAATATTTCTCTTTTTGACTATGCGTTTTCAATGCTGTGCTTATGCTATATAAACCTCAAAAGATGGCCGAGCATGCATTAAGCCGTCCAAAATGACAAAGCATTGAAAACGCCGTGTATAAGGAGTAGTTTGCCGGAGCGCCGTTGCCATTCATTTTTCATTGCATTCATCCATTTTGCTGCAGTAATCAATTTCCAATCCATCTGTCTGAATGACTTTGATATCCATCTTTTTTTTTTTTTGTGCTAATTCCATTATGGCAAATTCATCCGTTTTAGTTGTGCCGAAGCTGTCCCGAATGCGTGATGGATGTACATCGGGTTAAGCTGTCCGCAATGACCCCTGACCTTACCCTCCCCTCCCTTTCTTGACATGCATAACTTAAATGACAAATGGACGAACGGTAGCAATCGCCAATGATGAAAGTACTTGTGCTGCCTGACAACCAGAAAGCAATACATGGTTAGGATTTCTTATTTACCGTATATATATAGTCCCTGTACAGTAAAATTTAGCCAACTTGTGTGTGTTCTTCTGTTTCTCCAAGTGTTAGGCCTACTGTCACATTTGCATAAATTTCATATAGGGCCCTAGCGTCAAACAACACCCATATGGCAATATAGTTAGGATTTATCACTTATTCCCTGCACAATAAAAGCCAGTTGTGTATGCTATTATCTTTCTCCAAGTGTTAATGTCACATGTGCATGCCTAAACTTCATAGCGGCAATCAACACCCATAAGACAGTATATGGTTATAGGATTACTGGCTTATTCTTATTCCCTGCACTGCATGTAAGCAAGATTTGTGTGTTCTCTTACGTTACTCCTAGTGTTACTGTTACACGTGATTAACCGCCATAATGCCATTTGGTGCCAGTGTAATAAGACAATATGGTTAGGATTATACTAAATGTTCCATTATTCCAAATGTTAGGACTTAACGTGATGTGCATTTAACATAATTAACCCCATGATGTCACCTGCATGGCAGTCATAGGGCAACATAGTTAGGATTTCTTACTAAGGCATATTCTCATAGTCCTTGTTGGGCAAAAACCAAATTATGTTTGTTCTTCTGTTCCTCCAAATGTTGCAAGTCACGTGTGTGTAAATTCCGTGACGTCAGCTGCCGGCTGTCAGCCTTTAAGATGGGATTTAAGAGATTGTAAACTTTCTCAAATTTTCGTTTTGCACATGTGGCACGTGCAAAAATCCGCCATGACAGTTACCAACAACGGATTGAATGGGAACATTATTGTTTGGCAACGTCATCGTCATGTGTTGCATTTCATTAAACTCTTTTTTATATCGTTAAAGGTAAAAAGGTGGGAAGAAGTTATACCATTTATCATTTTATTTTTGTAACTCAGCATGGATTCCGGTATAAGGAGTGATATTGGTACACACGTATACATTATGGGCCATTTTGGTGTCATTTATTATTGTTTGCACAGCGGTGCTCCTTGTCAGATGTGCAACCGTGATATCGTATCAACTCACTTTTGAGACCACCATTGCATGTTACTAACTTAGGTTTGCCACTGATTTTAAATCTCTTCCCTTCCCCCCCCCCCCCCCAAAAAAAATAGGACCCCGATTGAGTGACATAAGCCATCCATCTGCTTGATATGCACTCAATCTTATTTTTGGGTATATGTATAGTCGGCCATCAAACACCCTCCCCCCAACTTGTTAGGTGGGAATGACACCCTAAAAACAAACTTATAAGTGTAGTCAGACTAAGCTTAAAGGGAAGGTCCCACTTTGTAACTAGTAATATTTACATGGTACACACTTACTAGGTATGAATGGCTGTGGCAATAAGAATTGCGACAGTGATTTTGCGCCATCTAGGACACGCGTGTCTACGTGTCTCATGAGAGCTGGCGCCTTTTATCCAGTAGAGGGCGATGCATACTGTCAATAAAATGGAGCCTATTTGGGCTTTCTATATTTTCATCCAAATAAAGGTATTCAGGTCTCTTAGGTAATGATCGGTGGGCTCAAATCCAATTTCAATTTTCATGCCTTTCCTAATTTTCCATGCATTTTTACCTAAAATCAATTTTTTTTGCAAAGTGGGACTGTCCCTTCAACTTAGATCATAATTTACACTTAGGGGCCTGGGAAGGAAACTATAGGTTTGTTCCATAGGTAATGAGTTAGTTTTACGCTTGCCACTTGAGCATATGCCATGAATACTTGCCCAAATTTTAATTTTTAGTCGCCAGGTGGTCAAACATGCATGGTGACTATATACTAGCCTGGAAAACTCAGGAAATTTTGAATTGAAACCTGGAATTTTTCAATATCATCTTTTTTATTTTGTATTTTTTTAACATTATCCTGAAAATCAGCACTGATAAATAAGCAATGATTTGCTTAATTGGCTGCTGCAAAAATCAAAAATGATATCTTGGTTCTTCAATGGAAAGCAAATGATTAGCTTTGAAATTTGTGCATTTCATTTATTTCATTGTTGCACCATCCAAAATAAATGTTTTTGAACCTGGAAAAAATGTGAAAATGACCCTGGAAAACCTGGAAAACTCAGGGAATTTTTATTTACAGACATTTGTAGTCACCATGTTAAATGTGGCATGTGTGTTAACTATAATTAGCTTAGTTATAGTTAACTTATAAGGTCAATTGATGCATCAAGACCCTTATGAACCATTTTTGTTTTTGAAAATATGCTTTCAAATGTAACCCACTCCCATGATGCATCATTTGCCAAAAAGATTTAAAAAAAACAACTAGTTTTGATATTTGTCCATGTTAGTATCCATGATAGGTGGCGCGTTATATTTGAAATAAGGATTTGAGTCCCGGTCTTGTATTTCTGTTTTTCACCTACAGATGGCAGTCGTGAACGTTAGCATTTTGTGTAATTTAGCATTAAAATCTATATTCATACGTGCAGCAGTTGAGGGTTATAATATATTATGTTTTCGATATGATATATTAGTAGTGGTGATGCAGGGGGTGAAGGGGGCGCTTGCTACGTGCGCTTAAGGGCATCCCCCTGTGATGGATGTTCGGGGTGAAAGGTCAATGCCGGGAAGGGCTCACTTAATTACCACCTGTCATGTAAGGATGAGGAAGCCCTGAATTTATGACTATACAAGATGGGTGGCTTCACATTGTGTCAGTCTGTGCATTTTAATTTCTAATTATTTTTCCATACATGGACCAAGAAGAAATAGAAGAGCATTTAAATAGCGCCCCCTGTCAACCTATTGTCTAATCTAATGTTATACCGCGGTATTATAATATTAGACAGGGAAAAAAACCTCATAAATCAAGGGATTTTGAAGATGAATCCCTGTGCTACAGGGTGCAACCATTGGACGGTGATGTTGTTATGTGGCAGGGAATTAAAGCTGTTGGGTAAATATTATCATTGTCAATGTTGACACAAGGGGGAGCTGCTTGTTGAAGATGGAAATGGGCTAGTGTTGGTTGGTTGGTTGGTTGCAGGTGATGTAAATCCAACAATTTCACATATAGTGTCTACCGGGTCATAACTTTTTTATCCTAAATTTTGTATGATTTGACCCATGAAATTGACCCATGCAGGTGTATAAGTGAATTTTTCAAAATTTATTTCAAAGGCAATACGTTTGGTTTTTTTTTTGCACAGTTTTAAGTTATGGCGTAAGCATTAATAAAACTATTATCTAAAAAGTCATATTTTTTGTGCGTAAACAGTTTGTTGGACAACAGTTACCTTATTAATGGATAATATAGGATCTAGTTATATAGAAAATATGCATTTCACGAAATTTAAAGGGAAAGTTCCACTTTGAGAGAAGGTGGTTGTAGGAGGAAGAGCATGATAATTTAGGAAAAGCATGGAAATTGCAATTGGATTTTAACAATCAATAAATAAAATGTCCCGAATATGTGGATTTGGATGAAAATGCTAAGGCCAAATAGGCGCCATTTTACTAACAGTATGTAGCGCCCTCTACTGGATAAAGGGCGTCGGCTCGCATTGCACACGTAGACACGCATGTCCTAGAGGGCGCCACCAACATTCAGTGTCTGCTGAAATCGATGGAAAAATGGCGTGAAAACTTTAATATCACTGTCTTGTTACAAAAATGGGACTTTCCATTTATACATGTATAACCAAAAAATTATTTTTTATTGGGGAATACTTGCTATAGTTTTTACCTTGGATTTCCAAGATAAATCCACAGAATTATCCACACAATGTGAGATATCACATGTTGTCTATCCATAAATGGACTTTTAAATGATTTATGTATAGCTATAATAAGATATATTTTCTCCTTTGAAGATAAAAATCTTGGTTTTTTTAAATTTAGGGATGTTATAATTGTCAATTGAACAGATGGCTCTTAACATCCAATCCATCTTAATTTTTAATTTTAGAATGAATTATAGGCCTACTATTGAGTTCAAAGAACTTTTAAGCTAAATCACCTGCTTCATCTTATACCGTGAATGCTATGGTGCGTATCCTTTCCTTGATTTAAAGGGACAGTCCCACTTTGTGACAAATGAATCTTAAAATTAAGATTATTGATAATAAAAAGAAGGGCAGTCTTAAAAATAAATGCAGGCAGTTCACCTAAACCGTAATTCAGACATCACGATGTTTCGACAAAAAGATGTTAGGTGCCATTTTTATAATAGTACCCCCACCCAGGCAGAATGGCGCTGCGTGCAAACAGGGGTTCAAGTCGGCTTCACTTTATCGCAATGGAATAGTTATGCGCATTCTCTGTTTATGCAAACCCTTGAATGTACGCCATCAAGTTTCTTACTAGAGGGATTGACAAAATGACTTCCAACATGGCTATCTTCTTGTTCTTTTCCCCTCTTTTCTTGCAAAAAATTTTTGAGGTAAGGTGGGACTGTCCCTTTAAAGAGACTGGATAGTGTTGTTTTTGGCCACCAGACGTAATCGGTTGTTTATTTGAAAACTAGTGACATGTAGTTCTTCTAAAAAGTTTTTAATAATTTTGCTTCGTTCACTGAAAAAAGGGTTTTTCCCCTCAAAAATGCTTTTTTATCAATTAATTGGACATTTGTGTTTGAACTGTGGTCAGTCTGGTCAACAGTTGGACTTGGTATCAGGGGCAGATGGAAGCTTTTTAAGTTATTTTGCACGATGATTACTTCTGCCCTTCGGTATAGGTCGTTGCAAGTGATGCTTTTTAAGGTAGAAAAAAACCCCACCCTATACATGATGGATGACCAGTAGCACGTTTTTCCTTAACTGACCATCACTCAAATTCTTACAAATACTTCCTGACAGATGAGTTATTGGTTTAGTCTTAAGATTTTGCTTTTCTTTATCGAGTAATCTATAAAGAATCACCAACAAGATAATACCTGTTGTCAACACATACACTGTACATCAGACATTGACATTATCGAGCGTCCCGTGGCAAAACCTTGCGGTCAGTTTGGGTCAAGCATCCGGTGTCTCGCGAGCATCTCAGGGGTCTTTTGTCTTGTTTTCGATATAAGGTTAAATGAATATAATGGTCTCAGGGGGAAAATGATGGGAGGGGATGTAAACGATTGGCTACAAAAATGTCAATATGCAATAATGGACAATGGTCAGGTTTTGTTTGGCTCTAGTCAGAAAGGCAAAGTGACAAATGACCATTGGAAAAAAAATGTGTCACAGATGACTGATAAGTCTCATTAAGTCCACTCCAATATATACTTTGGCTTCATTCACTATACGATAATGGCATAAGGCACTGACCATCAATCATGGAGTAAATCCACTCGGACATGGAAGAAAAACGATATTTGCAAGAATGGGATCTGGGGATGAAAAGGGGTTATGGTAGGCGCAGGTGCGATCCGAAAAAGACAAAATGGCTGCTCGCCATTTCTTATTATATATTCTTTTAGGGATCTTGTGATCTATGAAACAGCCAAAAACTTTTGATTTGGACCAAAACATGATTTTGTTTTTGTAGTGAAAGTTTGTATCGAAAAGTGCTATACTAGGTGCAGGTGCAATCTGCAATCCGAAAAAAACAAAATGGTCGCTCGCCACTAGTGTAATTCTCTGAAACGTTAAAAAAGGTTTAATATAATGTGAACAAAAAAATTTGTAAGAGTAGCGAAAAATTGTATCAAAAAAAACTGTGCTAGACGCAGGTGTAATCCGAAAAATGGTTGTCACTATAGTGTTTTTGAACTTGTATTCTTTGAAACGTTGCAAAAGCTTCAACTATTGATTGAACCAAAACATGATTTTAAGTTTTTATAGTGAAAAATTGCATCGAAAAGGGCTATACTAGGTGCAGGTACAATCTGCACTCTGAAAAACAAAATGGTCGCTCACCACTACATGTAGTGTAATCTTTTATGGACATAATTGTATTCGCTGAAATGTTGAAAGAACTTTTAAATGCTAATTAAGTGAGCAAAAAAAGTAAAAAAAATTAAGATTTGTGACAAATTGTACCGAAAAGAGCTGTGCTAGGCGCAGGTGTGATCCGAAAAAAATGGTTGTCTATCCGAAAAAAATGGTTGTCAATAGTATAGTCCTTTATGAAATAGTATTCTTGGAAATGTTGAAAAATTAACTTTTGATTGAACCTAAGTAGGCCCTACTTATTTAAAAATGTTGATAATTAAACGGGTTATGCTAGACCAAGGTGCAATTCAAAAACTGATTTTACGTCAGATTGAGCTTTTTAGTGAATAATTGGTACAACAAAATTCATTAAAATGTCAGTTTTCGTATTATATTACTGCTATAGTGCATTTCAAGGATATACACTATTTGATTTATATAAATTGCATTTGTGTTGACCATTGTCCAGACTTTTGGCAAATGTTGTTCTCCTTGTGCAATATAATTTATTGCTGAAAAAATTGTAGAACGTATAATTCATGACTGCGATAATATTTATGATTTATTTTTATGCTCGTGAACCCAATTTTTTAACTAGCTTAATTATACTTGGCCGAGATTAATCTGTTAGCCGTTAATTATAGCCATATTGCGGTAATTACTTTTCTTAAAAAAGCGTATTTAATAAACTTTTTAAAGTTTTATTTTTTAATTATTGCTGTGTTGATAAAGAAATTAAAAAATAATAAATTATATGGTTAAAGTTAAAAAACCACTCCTTTGAATGCTAAATATTTTTAACTGCTGTCAAAACTTAATTGTATTTATGATATTTCATTGAAAAAATATTGGATTTTTTACTAAACATAAACTTTTGGATTATGCATGTACGTATGGCGCGCCTTTTCTGACCGTATCAAAAGATTTGACCAAGAAATTACTTCTTGATTTCAAATTTTATGGCGGATTATGGGACACCACACACAAAATATAAGTCGTGCTTTTGAAAAACGTATCCCACATCCCTGAAATAAACTTTTTTTTGGAGGGGGGGGAGAGATAAGTAAAGGGGAGTATGGGGTAAATTTCATTTTGTTTATAGTTTTGAATATAATTTGTTTGAGGAGTCCCTATAAACCACCATAAAAAACGTACGGTACATCTTCATACATTTTAATATAGATTAGCCATTCTTGGGTTGAAAAAAAATTAATTATTTCTATGGTGGCTCATATATAGTTAAATTCACAACAAATCAAATCTACTCTCATCTCTTCTCACCTATGAGCCACCGTATAAACTGTGGTTTTTCTATGGTTAATTCATTTTGTTTATAGCTTTAGCTTCTATTTTGTTTGGGAAGTCCCTATGAACCACCATAATTATAAACTGTGGTTTTTCTATGGTTCATTCATTTTGTTTATAGCTTTAGCTTCTATTTTGTTTGTGAAGTCCCTATGAACCACCGTTTAAATGGTGTTTTTTTCTATCATGGTTCATTCATTGTGTTTATAGCTTTAGCTTCTATTTTGTTTGGGAAGTCCCTATGAACCACGGTATAAACTGTGGTTTTTCTATGGTTCATTCATTTTGTTTATAGCTTTAGCTTCTATTTTGTTTGGGAAGTCCCTGTGAACCACCGTATAAACTGTGGTTTTTCTATGGTTCATTCATTTTGTTTATAGCTTTAGCTTCTATTTTGTTTGGGAAGTCCCTATGAACCACCGTATAAATTGTGGTTTTTCTATGGTTCATTCATTTTTTTCATAGCTTTGGCTTCTATTTTGTTTGTGAAGTCCCTATGAACCACCGTTTAAATGGTGTTTTTTCTATCATGGTTCATTCATTTTGTTTATAGCTTTAGCTTCCATTTTGTTTGGGAAGTCCCTATGAACCACCGTATAAACTGTGGTTTTTCTATGGTTCATTCATTTTGTTTATAGCTTTAGCTTCTATTTTGTTTGGAAAGTCCCTGTGAACCACCGTATAAACTGTGGTTTTTCTATGGTTCATTCATTTTGTTTATAGCTTTAGCTTCTATTTTGTTTGGGAAGTCCCTATGAACCACCGTAAAAACGTAAATTTTTCATACACTTATCTATCCATACTTGGCTTGAGAGAAAATAAATTTCTATGTTGGCTCACAATTACATCCTTAATAAATAAAACTATGCGAGTTCCCATTTTGTTTGGGGAGTCCCTATGAACCACCGTAAAAACGTAAATTTTTCATACACTTTTATGTATCCATACTTATTGACTTGAGAGAAAATAAATTTCTATGTTGGCTCACAGTTACATACTTAATAAATGAAACCATGCGAGTTCCCATCTCTTCGAGCTCAACTGTGAGCCACCGTAGAAACTGTAGTTTTTCTATGGTCTTCTATGGCATTTGGGAAAATGGTCTTGATTTTCGCACAGAAGCTAGGTCATATTGTAATGAGAAACATTTGGGCTCGGCAATTTTGGACATAGTTCTAAAGAAAGTATAAATGTATACAAAGTATATTTTATACTTTGAAATGTATACATAAATTTGAATATACTTTTGCACAATTTTCTATATTTTTGCAGAAATGAGCTACATTTGTTTTCATGTATAATAAAAGTGTGGCGAAATTTGCACATCCATTTTGCCTCCGCCAATTACAATGCAAACGATTAGAATGACAAATTTAAGCCATAAAAGTAAGACTTTTTGGGAAAAAGGTTTTGCATTTTTGCTTTGCTGGTTTTTATTTTTTAAATGGTTTCGCCTTAAGTCGCCTTCCATGAATTTCAGCATAAAACTCAAGTTTTCCTTCCCGACACTAAATTGCTGAAATTTTTCTTATAAGGAATCTCTTTTTAAAATAGCCATTTCCATTCACACGTCTTCTTCTCACTGAATTTCTAGTATATATACTAAATCTCTAAAAATACTGTGGTTTTTTTTTACCCCTTGTACCTCTGCCATTCAAATTTAAAATTTAATACAGTTTGTGGGATAGCTTTTGAATGTTTGCATATTCAACGTATTACTCCTTTGAGAGAGAGACTATAAATGGCGTTAGCTATATACTGCAATTGGTGCAATTTTAAGAAAAAAAACCCTCTGAAACCATATTTGCAGCTTTATTTTATGTTTCTGAGGGTTTTTCCCCCCACCTGAAAAGGACTGTACTGGGACTGCCAATGAAAACGTGTTTCAGTAAAAATACAGTGTGACCCATAAGTTGATGAATGCAGCTATAGAGAACAGACCGATCATGACGCTTTTTTGTTTTAAAACCACACTTTAGAAGATACACTTCGTAGTTCACTAGTCACACAATCACACTTTCCAGTTCGCACTTTATACATCTGGCTTCCAACTTGCTACTTCACGTTTCGCAATTCACGTGTCACACTTCCCAATTCACATTTCAGGCTCACGACTTCACAATTTGCAGTTCATGTTTTGTAGTTCACACTTCGGTGAAGCGTTACCTGCAATGTGTAAAGTGTGAATTGGGAGGCGCGAATTGTTAACTTCGGAATCGTGGAGTTTGAAGTGAGATCAAGGTAATGTGAAAAATGAAATTTGAAATGGGAGCGAGGAATTGTGAAGTGTGAACAATGAAATCTGAAGTGTGAACAATGAAATCTAAAGTGTAAACAATGAGATGCGAAGTGTGAACAATGAAATGGGAACCTTGAAGCGTGAATTGTGTACTTGTGACTTGTGCAGGATCTACAAAGTGTGAAGTGTGAAACAAAATGTGTTAAATGTGTCGGCACCTAAAGTGTGAACAATGAAATGTTCATGAAGTGTGAAATGTGTATTATGAAGTTGGATGCATGAACGGGGAAGTGTGACTTGTGATCTACAAAGGGAAAAGTGTGAAACGTGAAGCAAAATATGTTAAATGTGTCGGCACTTAAAGTGTGAACAATGAAATGTGAATTGTGTACTGCGAAGTTTGATACATAAATGGGAAGTGTGACTTGTGCAGGATCTACAAAGTGAAAAGTGTTTAATGTGTCGGCACCTAAAGTGTGAACAATGAAATGTGAAGTGTGTATTATGAAGTTGGATGCATGAACGGGGAAGTGTGACTTGTGATCTACAAAGGGAAAAGTGTGAAGCGTGAAGCAAAATATGTTAAAGTGTGAAAAATGAAATGTGAATTGTGTACTACGAAGTTTGATTCATAAACGGGAAGTGTGACTTGTGATCTACAAAGAGAAAAGTGTGAAGCGTGAAGCAAAATGTGTTAAAGGTGTCGCCACCTATAGTGCAAACAATTGAATGTAAAACATGAATTGTGATTGTGAACTACAAAATGTGAAGTATGAAGCGTGAAGTAGAAATGGTAGTAGCTCAAAATGTGCCCCATGAGGCTTATCAAATTAATATTCCTATGATCACAAATGTAGGTATACATTGTAATGAACTTGAGAAATTTGTTAAAAATCTGCTGAGCCACCATAGTTTCTTACACTTGCGTGGAGTAATTTGACGCAGTCCTATATCTATCTACTATATTATAAAGCGAGAGATGCACGTGTATCTATCCATTTTGCACGTGCATCTCCGTAACCTTTGGGATTT
>JAQIXP010002815.1:0-14256 GCA_034700285.1 Proteroiulus fuscus
CGGTGGAATTTTACCATGTATTTCAGAGCTCAAGGGGGGGCCCGGGCCCCCAGGGCCCCCCCTAAATGCGCCTATGGTGGACAGCCCCCTTAAAACTGCTTACATTAGGTGTATTTTGGCGTTGTGATCAGATCATGCGATTGTAACCCAGTTCACAAGTAGGCTTTAACTACATTACTACATCATATAGGGTATGACCCATCCTCTGTGTTTTTCTGTGATTTCATTTGGCACTTACCTATTTGGGTGGGTAACCCTTCTTTATTACCTCGCAATGTGATCATGCACACCAAAATGACAGAGGCTATTACAGAAACACTTCAGCTTCAGACCTTGTAACCAAATGGTTACACGGTCACAACGTCAAAATACGCCTGTTTTAAAACAAAGTTCATAATTTCAGGGTTAATATTTTTAACTGGACTATTTTTGTGTTATTTACACAAATGTCTTGCACCTGGAATATATTATAAAAAGGCTCTTTTTAATAATTCTTAAAGACCCGAAATGGCAGGACTGTTTTTGAGGAAAACGAATTCCTCGTTGGGGATGTATGATCATAATTTATAAAAATGTCACTCGTTCCTCGCCTCTTTTACAATCCTGTCTCTGGCTTTTGACGGGAGGACAGTGCCAAATGCATTTATCATAATTGAAACTCATCTCCCAGAACACATTCCAGACATTTAAAAAATGATTTTACTACCGTTTTTTGGTGTGTTGTGCGCAGGCGCGATGGGGGTCATGTGTCACCTTTTGCCACCATCTGGTCCGAGACTTGGATTGAAATGTAAAAGTGATGAAGTGTTATGATCCGTGTCCATTTTTGTCATCATCTTATATATGGTCGCGTTTTAAGATTCTTTGGGGGGTGTGGGGGGGGGGGAGAGTTAAGATGAGGGGGTCTGAGGACCCGCTGATGGATTCGGATACATATCTCATCCATGGGAGGAAAAATTCCCCCTTATGCTATATAACCATCTTGCATGACTTGCTCATATTGTAAATGTGCCGAGTAGACATTGTCAAATGATAAAGTCATAAAAGTGACGAATAGTCTTTTAACCATAACCATGACTTGGAGTCTTAGACACTTCAAAATGGTTGCTCCCAGGGGTGTTCCCACAAGGGCGACGTCTTGGAACTAAAAAAAATGGAAATTTTTTTATGAGAAAATAGTTTAGGAAAAACCCTGCGGTTTTTGTAAATATTAAAAAGTCGCTTTAGCAGAAAGTATAGGATATTTTAAATGGGTTTGTATGGGGTAAAATATTGTATTTTTGAGTGAAAATGTTATATCAGTTTATGAAGGTAAAATTAAAAAAATAATAGAATGGCCGTGCAATAGTTATCAATTTTTTTTTAGTAATTTCTGAACTGTTTGAAATGGTTTTTTTCTGCTCAATATGAGAATGTACTGGTGAGTTTAAATGGAATAATTTGTTGGGGAAGGGAAGCGCTTAAACATATTATTTTGCAAAATTTGCACGCAAATTCTCAGATATTTGGTTATAATTTATATAACACAAGGGCTATACATACGCACATTCATGAATGTAAAGTTCATTGTAATATTTGTGAACTCTTAATTTAGAATATCTCGAAATTGTTACTTAAAAGTGCCCTTTGACAAGGATAAAAAATAATTTGAAGATTATTTAAGGGAAAGGCTCACTATTTAGTGACAAGTGCTTTCAAAGCAAAAAATAGAAATTAAAAAATACTATATCGGAATTTAAACTTAACCTTAATGAGAAATCAGAATTTTTATGTAAAATATGGGTATCGCCGTAGAGCAAGATCTCATAAATACCTGACTCATAATATCTCAGAAATTTTAGCGCCATCTGTATGTAATGGGAGAAAAGGTACCATTGCTGCCATTCGAATTTGGCTTCATTTTTCTTCTGTGTAATAATACATAGAAATAAAATGTATTCCAAATAAAACAGAATAGTTAAAAAAAACAACTATAATTTTTACAATGTCAATTTGAATTTTAATATGGCCGAAATTCTCTGGGAGTTTTTAGTATGTATTTTAAAATTAACAATTTATTTTCTTTCATTTAAACATCACTTTGTACAAAGTGAGACTTTCCCGTTTTTGAGAGCAGTAATTCAATTTGTAGGGCAATTTTTGAGGTTTTTTTGCCAATTTGTTTACTATTTCATTGAGGGGGCCAAAGTTAGTATTTTGCAGTTGGCAATCACGCATGGCAACTGTGCTATTCATGTTTGCCTACCTAGCCGGTTTCCAGGGGTTCTGGAAGAATGAATATTTCTTATTCTTAGCGTAATACAATACATTAAAACCCATTTCATTTTTATATTCTATAAAATATTAATCTGTCTGCACGTGCTCTGTGCAACAACAAAACTGGAAAAATTAATCTATAAAAGGAACAATGATTGGCTAGTTTATCTTATTCTCTCTTATTTTTTAACAAAATTGAAGTTATATAAAATTATAATGAAGTCTTATGATTACTTTTGGGAATATGTTACAACAAACTTGTGAGTTTTATTTTTGGATCCAAATTTCTGCAGTCTTAGTTTTGTCGCTAGGGGGCGTGGTGTAAAGGTGAATCCTGAGTTATAACACAGATCCATTAATTATAATGTATAAAAATGATTGGCATTAAGTCGCTGGATGAGTCCCCGCCTCCTAATCTTGTCATGCATAAATCATATTTTATCTCGTTTTTCCAAATATTTCACTTCACTCAACGTCTAAGGCGCCATCTTGAAGTTTTTACGAGGTCATGCATTGGGGTGGAATGCTTGTGCCTGCAAAAATGTCAGCAGCACATGTTATTTTCTCTTGCACTTAATTTGCACTTGAGTGGATTATGGGCAGCAAAATATTTGAATATTTTTCGGAAAATTAACGGCTGCTTTAGGAAAAAGGCGAGAAAATTTGAGATATTTGCCCATTTCAAAAATCTGCTTTGAGGGACTTGTTTTTTTAAAGGAAAAATGCCATATTGAATGGATAAAAAAATTAAAATGTAATAGCTTGGAATTTTTAAGAGGTTTTTTTTGTGATCCTGTTGCCAAAAGTAACTTAAATATGGCGCAAGGATTAATTGAATACTCGTGTGACCGTGTGCTGTATGCCATGGTTTCGCCCTGTTATCAGTGGTATGTTATTGGTACCTATCATTAGATTTTTATTTTACCATTTCTGATGGCATAGTCTGTGGCGTTTGCATATTATTATTGACCTTTATGTTGACCCCTTGAAAGCTCATGAGCTTGGATTGGCTGTGGTTTTAAAAAGTATTTAATGCGCTATATAATTTTCATATACTGAGGTAATTATATGGCATTGCAATGGTAATGTTATGGCGCTCCCATCTTAGATGCCCTAACCTTGATTATGTACCGCTGTTGTTCTTGACCACACTGCACTGGCACACGCCTTTGCCCAGCATGCATAGGCCTACTTGATGTTTGAGAGGCTTAAAGTCATAGGGAATGATATTTTTTTTCATTTTTAAATGAATCCTGCATCTATGTGACGATTGGTGCCTCAAATTCAAAAATGCAGTAATTCACGAAATACGAAATAACACTGGGGGTTTAATTTCCTAAAGCCTGGGAAATTAAAGAATTAAAGGGAAAGTCCCACTTGAAAGAAGTTGGTTGTAGGAGGAAGATCATGAAAAATTAGGATAGGCATGAAAATTGTAATTTGATTTGAGCCCACCAATCAATAAATTATTGTCCTGCAGGATTTGGATGAAAATAGAAAGCCCAAATAGGCACCATTTTACTGACTGTCAAGGTTCCCACACATCCTGGAAATCCTTGAAAACCCTGAAAAAATATTTTTGTTCTGGAAAACATTTTTTAATCCTTGAAAGTCCTGGAATTTATTGCTGCATTTTTATTGACAGTTTTAAACATGAAAAATTGAGAGAATTTTTACATGCAAATCAATATTTCTACTGAGAGTAAGCCTTTAACTTCCGGGTAGCAAGCCCCCCGGAACCCTCCACATGGGACTCTGCCCCCTTGACCCGTGTTGGAGAACTTCCTTCCCCCAGATGGCCAAACCTCTTGTATCTTCCTGGCAAATAGAACACTGCTATGTAAGTTCTGAAAATACTTGAATAGTCTGTGTGTAGCGCCCTCTACTGGATAAAAGGCATCAGCTCTCATGAGACACGTACACATGCATGCCCTAGAGGGCACCACCAACTATCAGTGCCTGCTGAAATCTGTGGGAAAATGGCGCCTAACATGTATTTGGCAAACTTCGAGATTTTTTTCAAAATGGAAACTTTCCTGCAATTATTATTGCTACAGCCATTCATGTCTAGCAATTGTGAGCAACTTAAATATCACTTGTTACAAAGTGGTACTTTTCCTTTAATTGGAATATAATATAGGCCTATATAAGCAAATCTTTAGCACAGTTAATTTAGATATTTGGTAAATGTTTAGTTTTATTAAATTACGAAGTTATGCTAATGAATATTTTTTTTAATTCTCTGTAAGCATATATTTAAAAAAGTCTAGGGAATTTGTAAAAGAATGTCCTGGAAATGCCAGAAAATTTGTTTTTTGGAGATATTCTTAAAGTGCATTCAGTTGATGAACTTATAAGACCCTGCTTGGGGATGTCAACTGAGGTCACCAACTTGCATTTATAACTAATTTGCATTCGACTTGTTGAACCAGTAAACTAATTGCTCCTACTTTTTCACATTGTTGTTTTCTAGTCTATTTAATAATTAATTTGCCAGTTGTTTCCATGTCTTGTTGCCAACCGGATGGGGCGTTCCCAAACGGTGTCTTCTTAACAGCCGTTATTTAGTTTCAATATTCATTTGATGGCTCTATGTTCGTTATACTCAGGTCCATTTCGGTCGAAATGATGCCATTGGTTTTGCCATTTGTGTGCACCCCATTGGACTAAATGTAATGGATATTGGGGGCAGTGGGGGGTGGGAAATGCGGGGGATCGTCAGCAGTGTCCAGTGCAACTGTACTGTCCAACCAGTAATTAGTATCCACTTAATTGTGTTTGCGGAATGACGCAAAGAACAAAGCTAGCAATTAAAGGCTCCAAATGACGTATTTTATGTGCGGATTACAATTAAGTTGGTTGACCTGAACACTACTGCCATTGGCTATCAAAAGTATGGATTTTTTTGGGGTCAGAGCGTTAGTTTCCAATTTGATAATTATTGGACTAAATTAATTCTGTAAATGGCAAATGTTATTATGAAATCAATATTAACGAGTTTAAGCAATTGCCCATACAATGTTTAAAATATGAACAGAACGCATTAGTGATCCATAAATAACGAGACTTAGCAACCTGGTCTGAATGATATATCAAAAAAAGGTATAATATAATATATAAATAATGATTATTCAACTATAATATCCTCGCTAGTTAGTTAACCAGCTATAATTATTCGCCTAGAGTGTCTGATATCAATGGCTTAATTCACAAGTAGCGAATGAGCCAATTTGTCAAAAAAGAGATAAGTGAACCATGTGATCTTGCATGAAAGTGTCCCTAATTAACCTAAAGTTACAGAAATGAGTTTAACCAATAATTGTTAAAGCTACAGAAGTAAAGAGTAGTGAATATCCAACAAAGTTTCATCCCTAAACGTTTCAAGTAGTGAATGGTATCATTCGTTAGTTTACATTTTAAAAATTTCTCGTGACATGGATTTTTATAACAATACAAGTAGCGAATGTTGTCACATTCGCTACTTCATTTTTTTTTTGGCATTCACTTTATTCAATAGGCAAACTCATGAATGTGCACATGGGCTATACGTTACACTTTATTTATTTCGCTTTCCTGCAAACTTAATCAAATTCAAACTAGTGAATGTGCATTTTTAAACCTTTTATTTCTTAAATGACTTTATTAATTTACTAATTTAATTATTTAACAAAAAATTAGCACATTCCCTATAAAATATATATATTGTTTTATCTGTTCACCCAAGTTCACCTTTTTAACATTGTTTATTTACAAGTTATACCATTTTTCCATAAAACTGTTATTATCTCAAAAGAAAATTTTAGCTTATTCACTATACTTCTGAATTATGCCATCGATATAAAGTTTATAAGATCACTTGAGGCGTTTTAAGAGTTATCATGCATGGTGACATAAGACAAACGGACAGACAGACTAATTTATTTAAAATTAAATTCAGTCATGTTTTTTATTTCTCTCAAGCTCAATGCAATTTAACCTATTTGCATCTTATACATGAGCAATCTGTTAATTTTCCGTTTTTAATTCCAATTATTGCAACAAAACAACGGTTTGAGTCACATCGTGTCATCAACGAAAAACGAAAAAACCTTTATAAATGTGGTAATTTCGTTTCTCGATGTTAAAATGCATTATGATTATAGTTGGGTTGATGGCCATCATGACTGATGAAATGTTTTAATCTGGCCATTTGCTGCAATTTCTAGTTCAGTGGGTCATTTGATGATACCCATTATAAGTGTGAATTCTCACGCCGCTTTGCGTTTTACGAGTGGAACACACCAAAAAATGCCGGTTTTTATTAGAAGCCGTTTGTAATTTGCAATATCTCGTAAATAATATTACGCCACTTCTGCTTTTGGATTGGTGTGCCGCATGCAACATTTGAATTATCCTACAGTGATGGGATGAGAAATTATCAGAGTACATTTTTAGCATGAAAATACATGAACTCTGATTTTTATGGACGGAATTAAATGTTAGTTTGGTTTTTTGATTTTGAATGGGCATTATTTTTGAATTAGAATTCTCCACCCCAAATTTAATCTATACTCGTTTGTCCTGGAGAATAATGGAATATTTTTTATTAAGGGGTAAACTCGTAAATTTTTTATTTTTTCTGCATTATTTCAAACTTAACTACACTTTGGTTATACATTGGACATGCAATAAACTGCATGCGAAAATTTATTGTTTTCTGTCCATGGGATTTGAAAATAATGATTTTTGGAAAAAAAAAATAATAAATAGAGAGGTTCCGAAATTTTGTTAAATCATTTACGAAACTATATAAAACGAAATTGAAATTGGGAAAATGTCAGTCGTATATACATTTGAATATATTTCGTATTTAAGGTTGCGAAAATAGAAAATTTCGTTCAATTTTATTAAAAACCCTGTGCACCAATGGCAATAGAGAGCAGTGTGACCAAATACAAATACTGCCTATTTGTTCCTACCTTCTGTGGGTTTTCTGCTGGTAACTCCTAATATCTGGCAGCATAAAGATTTCATTTTATTTCAAGTCTCACAAAAAATTAAATAATTTTGTGAAACACAATCTGTCTTTTTGAAAATGGACTGGATATGACATCATCAAAGAAAGATTTCGTGAATTAATTTACAATTAACGAAAATTCGTGACCTCTGTTGAAATTGTGAAAAAGTCAGAAACTAGAAAATTTCGTTAAATTAGTGTTAAACTGTGTAAACTAATGGCAATAGAGAGCAGTGTGACCAAACACAACTACTACCTATATAATATTGCCAACAAGGGTTTTTTTTTTGTAACCGGCTCTAAGTGGAGCGACATAATGAAAGGGCATGCCTAGAGTCTTAAGGTGTAATGAAGGTCATTAAATAAAATGGTGAAGGAAACAGAAGGGGGCTTAGATAACAAGGGCATATTTGGAATAGGTATAAATTTAATGTGTATGGAGAAGTACAGGACCTATAGGGCCTTGAACACGAATATGTCCATATTGTAGAAAACTAAAAGTGAAGTTTATAAAGGGCATGCAGTATGCATATACTATAACAAGAACAAATATTTTTATGGGAGGAGGGGGTGGGACCTTCATAACAAGTAATTTTTAAATTAACGAATTAGAAAAACATTAAATTGCATTAAATTGAATGCATAAAAATGTCATCATATTAAAATAAATATTTTTAAAATTGGGATTCTTTTTTATTGTGGTATGCATTACTTCCTTTTTTTCCAAGCATTATTTCATATGGAAGGCAAGTGAAACACAAAATTTAATTATTTCTGTGATGAACTTTTCTCCCATTACCAACAGATGGCGCGTAAATTTTATGAGACTTTACGTTTCAAGTCGATATATTAATTCAGAGGAAGCGAATTAGCCAAAAATTGTTTTCCATATATATATAATAGCGTTTTTATGGGAAAAAGGTATAACTTGGAAATCAACAATATTAAAATGGTGAAATTTGGTGAAACTTTGATTAAGTTTGCAGGCAAGCGACATAAATTAAATGTGAAGTAGTGAATGTGCACATTCATTAGTTTGACTACTGTATTGACTAAAGTGAATGCAAAAAAAAAGTAGTGAATGTGTCACATTTCGCTACTTTTATTGTTATCCATGTCACCAGCAATTTTTAAGAAGTAAACTAACGAATATTACCATTTACTACTTGTAACTTTTAGGTATGATACCTTGTTGGATATTCGCTACTCTTCACTTCTGTAACTTTAACAATTATATTATTGGTTTAAAGTATAATTTCTGTAACTTTAGGTTAATTAGGGACACTTCCAGGATCACAATGTTTCACGTATCTCATTTTTGACAAATTGGCTCTTTCGCTACTTGTGAATTAAGCCATAAAAGTATTCCTGAGATCATGCAGGCAATATGCATGACAGTGCCTATCATTTACATACAAATTGTGATTTTTCATTACTATTAACTTTAATTTCGGTATTTTTTTATCAACTTTTAGTTCCTGCTAATACTTACCTAGTATTTAAAAAGCCTGACTTCCCATTTAATAATAACTTATTATATTGTATTTTGCAGTGCATTGGAAAAAATAATTGTGCAAGGCTACAAGGCGCTACAGCTGCAATATTTCTTCACATCAGGTCCTGATGAAGTCAAAGCGTGGACAATTCAGGTAAAAATTAATTGAATTATTTTGTTTCTTGAAATATAATTTGGGTCCCATTCTGTTTATAGTTACGAGCGATTGTTAGTAGGCCTATACCCATAAGTAAAAAATGGCGTCGGTGGTAAAAGAAAAATCCAATGCAGTCAAATAAGTTGGACTTTTTCGCATTGCATGATGGAAGTGCTGTGAGGTTGGGTGTCAGGCGTGTAATTCAATCATATTTCGGTTGACATCACAAGCATCAAATTGTTTGGAAAATGCAAACGAAATTGCAGGTTCAGAGCAATGGCGCTCCATGCTCCACTTGATAATTTCGGTCGTAGTTAGTATTGACTGAGGTGCAACTGAGGGACTTTGCCTCGGGTGCAAAGGGAATTATGATGGTGGAAATGACATTTTGGCTTGCTCAATTACACCTACCACCTTGATGCGATAACGACGGGTCTATAGCTTTGAACATTCGCCGATTCGCGGCTCTGAAATCGGGATGCACATTCACTGACGAGGCGGCCATTTTTAGCCCATCTCGAAAAATGGGATTTGAATTTATGTGAGGGATTTTAATGCAAAAAAAGTTTGAATCTGTTATGTAGGCCCTAGTCTATAGCATGGAGTCCTGGACAAAATTGGGGAGCGCCCTCTATATGTTACCGTAAAATGCCGTTTACTGAGGAAAGTTAATACATTCCTCCAGTTGCAGTATTGTGTTTTACAGACTTTTAACCAGAATAGATTTAATTTTTTTCTATTTCACGAGGGGGATTTTTTCTAACAATTTATAGTCGGTTCCAATAATTTTTGAACCTGGGCTTGTCACCTAGCGCCAGTTTAATTTTCATCAGAGTTGCCTTACGTGGGGACTCGTGTCTTATCGGGAAAATACCATGAAAATAAAACTGGCGCTAGGTGGCCACCCAGGTCCAATACAGGGGTATTGTCCAGCTTAGGGACAATACAGGGGGGGGGGCCGATTGCCCCTGCCCCCCTTAGCCAGCAAATTTTACTGTCCAGTATAGGCAGAAAAAATGGCCGCCTCCTTCCGTAATATGCGATTGCCCCCTCCCCCCCCCCTTAGCAAAATCCTGTAACCGTCCCTGGGACAATATAAATGCCAAAAAAAAATTGGCTATGCAGGACTATCCCATAGAGCACGTATAGATGTAAAGGACGGCATCTCAGCCAAAGTGGCGCCCCCTTCCATCATTGCAAACAACATTGTATACTTTTTGTTTTGCCACCGATGCCGACTTCACTTAAATTCATGCACTGGCCGCACGGCCTGCCATTATCCCATTGTGCTAATTAGCATAAATGAATTTCACTTGAAAATGTCTGCCTTTTTGTGCAACTCACACTTGCGGCATTTCTCAAAGGTGCAAATGAGCGGACACTTTCTCAGGTGAAGCCAGCAAAAAAAAAAGTTAGCCGTGGGTCTCATTAGCTCCCATTTTTGACCTTTTCACTTTCTCTAAAGTGGACCCAAATTACAGAGTGGGGGCGCGCAGACCGAGCGCATTTCAAGCGCAGCGGCGGCCTGGGCCTAAGTGCGACTTAGGCGCCACCAATTATCCCCATGGCGCCCCATGCCGTCGCCTACTTTTGTGTAATCACGCATTCAACTGTGGCCAACTTTTAAAAAAAAAAATAACCAAAAAGAAACAATAAATAATAATAACAACTGGAGCGCCATCGGTGTGTCTCTGCTGGAATTACGCTAAGCTGTGATGAGGGGAATCGGAGCTCATCATGGGGTATCTAGTCTTGACCACTAGATGTCGCTCGAATTGGTCCTTTTGCAGGTGCAAATCTGATATAAAATATACCTCGTAGCTGCACCTATAGGAAGTGATATAAGGTTTGACATCTCTCTTTGAGAGGCATGCCAATATAAGCGAGGCATAAACTTTATTGCCCTAAACCGTGAAAATAAATCAAATTAACTTTAAAGGGAAAGTCCCACTTTGTAACAAGTAATTTTTGAATGGTACCAGTACACACTTACTAGAAATACATGGCTATGTTGATAATAATATGTCATAGTTTTGAACCTCTCGGCCACTTTGTTTGTAACAAAAAGTCAAATGAAAGAGATAATTATGTTCTGGAACAGTTCGTTAGCCACCATGCATGGGTATGTTAACATGCCAACAAAAAATGATTTCAAGTTGAGCCACGAGATGGCGCCATGAGCTTTACACCGTCATTATCAGTGTGGAAGATATCAATTCCATGAGTTTTTAGTGATTTGGTTTGTTGGTTTTGTTGATTTTGTTGCTCTTGATGTGTGTGGGGAAGAGGGGGGGGGGGCTGGGCTAGAAGCTAACTTAGGCATCTACAAATTTTTAGTGACAGGGAGAAAGGCATGTTTGCAGCAAATTTCGAAAATTCTATACCTTCAACAATCTAAAAATTTTATATTAATTTTCTTATTTGAAATTTTTTTAAAACACAAAATGTGGCTTTTGAAAATTCCAAAACATCATATCCATTAATTTGCAAAAGTAGCAGGGGTTTTGGGGGGAACTTATTAATTCTCAAATTATGACAAGGTGTGCCATGGAAAGGGGGAGGGGGGGGGAGAAATGTATTGGCAGTCCCTTACCAGCCGTTTGAGAACAGGAGCGCCGTTGTGATTTGCGGCCATAATCACACCAGCATGTCATCAATCTTAAGTTAAAAAAAGTGCCCCAGTGTCTGATGGATTTTTGTAATATTTATAGCGCTGGTAAATTACAGCTGCTGGGTTGCTTGTGAGCAGAAATGTCGTAGAAAAGCGAAATTAAATGTCATTAGCAATAATGGTGGTAAAAAAGGCAGAAGCGCCGTTTCCCTTTAGCATTGCGTTATGATGATGCTAAATTACTAGCTTTGCGTTTGAATTGTCTCTCCATGGAGAGGCGTTAGTGTTTGTCGTATTTTCGCTCGAGATGATCTAGATCGTAGCTCGTGCTCGGAGGTCGGATCCGGGTGGAAGGGGGAGGTGAGGAGGCGGGTAGGGGTGGACGCGGAGGAGGGTAAAAAGGCTGCACTTTTCCATTTCAATTCCATTTGTTTAGAATGGGAAACCTTCTGTTTGATCTGAGACATGTGTTTTCTCCGATCACTTAAAAGGGAAAGTCCCACTTTGGAAGAATTGGAATGTGGGAGGAAGAGCATGACAAATTGTAAAATTCATGGAAATTCCAATTTGATTTGAGCTTACCAATCATTAACTAAAATGTCCCGAATACATGGATTTGGATGAAAATGCAAAGCCCAAATTCAGTTTTGACTTTCCTGAACTTTATACCTAATTACAATCTGGATGGGGTTGATTTTAGATGTTGTGGACTCACACATTACTAGTACATTTCTGGAATGAGCAAATTACTAAGATGTATATAAAGCAAACAAACGAATGAGATTTGTTCAAAGAATATTTAGGAATTGCCCTTCCATAGTTAGAGAAACATGTTATAAAACGTGGGTGAGGCCCCTTCTAGAATATATTGTGGGCCAGTTTGGAACCCATAAAAGTTAACCCATGCACAGTCCATTGAAATGATCCAACGTAGAGCTGCTAGATTTGTTAAAAGTAATTATCAAAGGACTGATAGTGTGATTGATGCTAAATTCTCTAAATTGGGAATCATTGCGATCTCGAAGGGGCTTCGAAAGGTTTAATTAGCAATGTAATTTAAATGTAGTTTCAGCTATCTTTAAGCCAAATATTAAAGCTAAAGGTATAGGCATGTTCACTCCAATCCTCTGAAGGAAATTCGTACTAGAACGGATGCTTATTATTGCATGGTCTTTTTTCTTTCGTTCTATAAGGCAATGGAATAATCTTCCTAAAAATAGCTCAAAATTGTTAGGAAGATCAGAGTATCCTCCTGTGGGATAAATCCCCCTACCAAATGGCATCATGATATGTTGATCGTAGGGTACTGAGTTGAATTGAATTGAATTAAAAAAACCAATTAGAATGTGAGTGCACACATTTTTAGTTGCAAAACACATAGTTTTATAAAACCAATGAGTTCTGGCTTCTTTTTTTTGGCTTAAATACATGCATGCATTTATATAGAGGAATTTCATTCGTGTTAAAAATAAATTAATTCTGGATTTAAAAAGAGTTAACTTCATTGATTTGAGTAAAGTACAGTGTCAATTTCAGGGACCAAACCAGGCCTTAAAAGAATATGTTTTTAATATTATGCATGGAGTAGCTTCGTTAATTTACAAAAGCAATTTAATGTAAAATGAAGGAATTAAAAAGAAATATGTGGGGTGAGAAGACTTGCTATTGGCTAATTAGTTTTATAGACCATCAGCTGTATTTAATTACGCGATATGCATACGATAAAGTATAGGAAAACTGTCAAAATCATGGCTTGCTGCATATCGCTTTTCAGTTATGTTTTTAACTGCATGCGTCTTATTCATGTATTTATGAGTAAAGTTTTAAAATACACGCTGCTCAATAAAAGAGTGAACTCGTAGATAAGTCAAGCTGCATTATTTATCCTATAGATTGTGGTTGTAATGCATATGATTCGATGTCAGCCTCATCATACGAATGTCATAAGTGCTGCTCCCTCTGTTGACAAATCCGGTAACTAAAAATAGGCATGCATTGGTCTTTACAATGCATTTTCTATGCTGCCAGTGGGGAATGTATAAAATTAAATGAGTTTTAAATTTTGTTCCTGTATAGGTGGCGCTATTGCCCTGTAAATTTGTAGTAGTTACATTGTTATTCCCATAACGTCTTTGTAATTTCATTATATTATGAAAAACTTCATTTCTCCCCCTTACGACTGAAATTTCACGCTGGGTCCAGAGTTGAAGAAACTCGGATTCAATTTTGAATGAAATTTTAGCAATTTGTCTGCTTTGATATTGCCTCACAGCAGGATCCGACATTTTTTTTAAATGTTGTTTTTCACAAAATCTAACCCTGTGGCCGTCGAAGCGCCACCTGGTGACCCCTGAGTCAATATTGGAAAGAAGCACTTACCCCTCATCTAAAATATGACTATTAATGCAAACGAATACAACCAGTAAAACAATGATTTTTGACATTTATAATTTTATATTGAGTACCGAAATTACAATAGCAACACGCCGTGACTTTGCGCTCGTGGGGGCGCCACTTTTCAGCTTTTTCAAAAGTGACACAGATGTGTGGGAAGGCTGGTTTATGATGCTAAGATATGGTACCCCCTGTGGCTAGCCTTTACTTTTATAGTGGAAATCATATTAAAAGTTATGAATGAAAATGTGGTGTGGGCCCCCCTGGTGGGACAGATGGGAGTAGTCTCGTTGGCCAGCGCCCCCTGCTGCCACTTTTAATTTGATAGTGAAAGAATGTGACAACCA
>JAQIXP010002816.1:0-14256 GCA_034700285.1 Proteroiulus fuscus
ATCTATTGATAGATATTGTCAAAAGCAATCGCAATTTCCATTTTAATAATAATTTTTCACGCTCTTTTTATTAAAACAAACTTGTTTCAAAGTGAGACTGTCCCTTTAAATAATAATGTATTTTCGTGAATTTATAACAAGGGATATAGGATTTGACATCATCAAGAGAGGATTTCGTGAATTATTTAACAAATCACGAAATGGGCTAAAACTAAAACCATTTTCCGAAATTACAATTTAATATTCATTAAAAAACAAAATTATTTTTAAGAACCATAACACTTATTTATAAATGTTAAATTATTTAACATACTTTTTTCTTAAAATTTCTTTTAAAAAGCTTGAATCTATATGCAAACATAATTGAATTTAAAAAGAAAACAATTTTCTAATTTCAATTATTTTTGTGGGCTTTCAACAGAGAATTAAACTAATGCCTTTCATCCAGTAGAGGGCACTACACACCGTCAGTAAAATGGCGCCTACTTGAGTTTTGCATTTTCAACCAAATCCACGTATTCAGGACATTTTAATGATCGATATATGGTTCAAATCAAATTGCAATTTCCATGCCTTTCCTAATTTTTCATGCTTTTCCTCCTACAACCCACTTGTTTCAAAGTGGGACTTTCCCTTTACTGTGTTGCCAGATTTCAGGGAAAATGGACAAATTCTCCTACAACACAATGTCACCGTTTCCTCAAAATATGGCAAAACAAAACAATCATGCATCTCAAGGAGAGCCCAAGCACAGCTGCAGCAAATCCGGATTGCTCGTTTCAATTCTCCAGTTCGTTCTTTCGTTAAACACGACATAATTCACGTACAACTTTTTTCAAAAAATGAAGCCAATAAAGTCAGTCAAAAGGGCATTGCTTCTAATAACTCCCTCCCTATATATAATATAATATATACTCCCATCATCCCATGCATGGACTTTCCACAAAAGCACAAAATCATTATCCAGCAAACAATATATTGAATCAATATGTAGTTTTATCTTAAAACTTTCCTTTTATGCTCGATTAGATTGACATTAATGAGTATATACAAGACAGTCTGTGTCATTTGATGTAACTATAAGATAAAAACAGTGGGAAAACACCGCATTATCAGCTGAACCCAATGCACACAAACTGCATTATTTTTATTATCCCCCCCCCCTTTCCCCAAATTTTATATACAATATTCCAGCCAATGCCAAATGCAAATTTACGACTTGTTTTTCGCTTATATAAGCAAAACAGCCATTACTATAGCGTGATTTTTTTTTGTGCTTAACTTCCAATTGATTTTTGCCCAAAATTCAAGTTGTGGGCGTTCATTTTTAGATATTAATTTCTCCAGAGGATTCAATCAGTCCTTTATAATAAAGCGAGGGGAAAACTATTATTTTTAGCCTTATAGGCCTACTATAGGCCTATATAATATAATTCAGCCCTGGATTTCAACATAAGGGGGCCAAGTGCATGGCATTGCATATATCGCCTTGCCCCTAATTATTTCAGAGATTTATTATATTTTCAATGTTAATAATTGTGATTTATATACGTTTGCCATATTGCATTTGGACTATAATTCGAGGCATGCATGCGTGATTCTATTAAATTAGGAACTAATATAATAGGCCTATTTATATCTATATTGTGGGTGGATGGTAAAGAAGTTATGCATTACAACAATGGTTTAAAAACAAATTGGATATAGAGATACAATTGATTTTTATATATATAAAAGGTATCATGTGACATTTTATCTCATTCATCTATATAGTCTTGTCCAACTTGTCAACAAAAAAGCTCCATGTTGTTAACGACGGAATGAGTTGACAACAATGTTGCCAATTTCCTGAACAATACAATCCATGGATTTTTGGGAAAATGCAGATTATAGGCCTAACAGGAAGTGAAGTATATAGCTTGGGAATTTGTAATTTATACGAGACAGCCAGCTATATTCATCCTAAAAGGGTTAAGATGGGTTGGCTTCAATGCCATCTATTGACAATACCAGTAGTTGAATAGGCCCCACCGCCTAATGCATTGCTAAATGCCTATAGTATAAAGAGGTACCACCAGAGGCATGACTGTCAACCCAACTTTTGTGGCTTGTCCAAAAGTCGTAGGGGGGCAGTCGTACCCCCTGGTATCAGCATTAAGAATAAATGGGTATGACAAGTAATTCCCTCCAGGTGGCACACCATGCCGAATTCGAAACTGTAGAAGCTTGTGCTATTGCTTAATTGTACTGCAGGTGGCAGGGCAGTCGCAACAATGAGCGCCCCTGGTAGCCAGATTTAAGAATAAAAATTATCTGCTGTTGTAAATCCTTAATGTTTATTTTATCCTATATTCACCAAAAGAGTGTACTGGACAATTCGAATGGACCGAAACCCTAAGCTCGTAATACTACATTGTGAAATACTACATAGCCTAGTTTTTTTAGACCTAATTTACTAAAATATCAAAATATATTTATAAAAAAATATTCAATTATTGCTGTGTATACATTTTAAATGTAGGCCTATTCAATAATAAATTTACAAATGTATTAATTTATGAACTTAAAGAAATATATTTTCAAATATATGTTGGTATATTTTTGAAATGTATTGCTAAATATATTGCATTATTCAGAAATATATTCCTAAATTAATTTTGAGATATTGGAAAATATTTTCAAATATAGAACATTTGCTGGCCCGGGGTGCTGGGGTGCAAAACCCTACCTGCCCTGTACCTGGGCCAACTTAAATTTTGTCTATTGGGCCACTCACTAACTGGGCCACCTCGAGTATAACATTAGAATTAGCCACCTGAGCCAACAGTAGCCAGTCCGGGCCTGAGCATTTGTATTTCATGATAACACATTGATTGGATACATTTTTCAGTTCACTCTCTCGTTGAACACGATAATATAGTTAAATATTAGGAAATTTCCCTTTACATGATACATGGATCCAATTCCGAGAGATTGTCTGCTCTTTTGGTCAAGTATTCCCTTAGGGATAGCATAGAACACGGTTTTCCAATGGACCTTTTCGTTCCTTTTAAATTGCAAACCACTGCAGTTTCCATGCCAAGTGATATGCAGTAAACAGGCCTTATAAAAGTTTCTACTTTATGGCAAAGTCAAATAAGTTCCATTATAAATACCCACAAAATATATCTAAGCCATTGCAATTGGCTTTTTTTTTTTTGCTTTTTCAACATGACACTTGACCCATTTGTAGCACTAAGTTTTTTAATTGCAAATTTTATGGCAAAATCCAGCTCATCACAGTCTCAAATTATTCACGAAACTGTTTTTCTGTAGTAAAAAAATTGTGAGAAATTCTGTTGAACTATAGACTGCCTTGAAGTTTTAAATTAAACATTTTCTACAGTGAGCTGCAACTCAACATTACTGCAAAACATAATGGGTCAATTCAAATTTTAATTTATAAAAAAAAAAATTGCATTTAAATTTAAGTGATTTATACCTCAAATCAAGAAACAGAATTACTGTATGAAATAAAAATCTTTAAATTTATATTCACGTAGAAATTGGACAAAAAAAGTTAGTGGAGAATTCAACTGCACTTGCAGTAGTGCATTACAGGGTGAGTTCAACTTTTAAAAATAGTGAAAAACCATGTTCTGTCTAATTTAATAAAAAAAGAAATTGGAGTTTGCTGTGGAGAGTGCGCTGTAAATGACGTCATGAGGCAGTGCCTTCAATCATACAAACACACATCATTTGGTTCCCCTGATTGGCACCAACTGTCATAAAACAATGAAAATTATAAAGGCGCAAGACACATGGCAAAATGGGCATGAAGTACTGCCTGATGACGTCATTCTTTCCTTGCTCAATTACAAATTTTGAAACTTTAGGTTGATAAATTCTGGGTAATCCTAATGCACTTATTCTCACTATAAATCCATTGGTAAAGATTTTTATGGTGATCTTTCCCTAAAAATAAACAAAAGTTGACAAAGTTTTTCCTATCATGGCGTGCCATAAGACAGATATTAACGATTTTCTCCAAGACTATATATACCGTACTTAAGAAAAGTGCTTCTCGTGTCATTTTCTGTGAGAAAAATTCAGCAAAAAATATTGCCAACTCATCCATGGTCTATTTTTTTTACACATCTTACTCATTATACGCATTTTTTGTGGTACAAAATCATAAATCAAATTAAAACCCAAGAATCCAAAAGTTTGTCAGTCAGCTTCTAGAAAACAAGTAGGCCTACAGCAAAGTTCTTTTTGAAAACTGGCCTAAGGAAACTATACTGATTCAAATAAATATATGTGAATGGTCAAATGGGCTTACACATTTGATGAAAATATATATATGGTATAAAAAAAGAGAAAGATTTAGTGTGATTTTCTCGTCGTTTGTTACCATGGCTACCAATGGTACAAATAAATTGACAATCAAGTATAATAATAATAATCCATGGCACCAGTGGCCATGGACTGAAAATTTAGGCTTTTCATGAATATTTTAAAACTATGCTGCCTTTGTATAGGCCAACACAACCCACGTTTTATATTGTAAAGGAATGCAGCAGACAAATTCATCTTTTAATATTAAAATCATATTCAAATTGGTTTCTTGTCTAGTGCCAAAGAGACGTATATGCACAAGACCCTTACATTTTTAATGCAAAATTTAATGCAAAGCACTACAATTCACCAAAAATGCCATAAGAACAGCAATATTACGTGCCGCCATTTTGTCTATTTTCTGACTAGGATTCCTGTTCAACTCAAGAATGAACTGGGGAATTCAAGAAGAGGTAAAACAAGAGCCTACTCTAGATTCTGTAAAGCCAGGAGTAATTACTCTATTACCCGTGTCGAGTTCATACTTTTCTTGAACAGGGTAGCTCATGTCTCTAAAATTTGTAATCCTTAAAGGGAAAGTCCCAGTTTGTAGCAAGTGATATTTAAGTTGGGTATACGACGTTTGTCAAATACATATTAGGCGCCATTTTAACACCTATTTCAGCACACTGAAAGTTGGTGGCGCCCTCTAGAACATGCGTGCGTACGTATTTCATGAGAGCTGATGCCTTTTATCCAGTAGAGGGCGCTACACACGTCAGTAAAATGGTACCCATTTGGGCTTTCTATTTTAACGCAAATCCATGTATTCGGAACATTTTATTTTCAAGATTGGTGGGCTCAAATCAAATCTCAATTTCCATGCCTTGCCTAATTTTTCATGTTTTTCTCCCTTTAAAGCTTTAGCAAAAAAAAAAATTATAACGAGTAAATACCTTGTTTTATGCAAGTTACATTATAAAGATAAATTCAAAAAATTTTAAAAGAAATGCTTTATCAAAATTCAACAAATATTTTACTTTAAAAACTATATAAGATTTCAATATATTTATCTTCTCTTTTTTCATACAGGCTGCAGAAAACTTTTCTATGAATGGTTAATTTCAAGGAGTATTCTTTTATGATTTCCTTAATTATATTTTTCAAGGAACATTTCTCAGAAATTTTGACTTTGCAGACCTAATATCCACAATCCATTCAGCTTAATTGAATGCAGATTTTCAAGGAACTTCATTTTCTTCCTAAATAAAGATTTCTTGAAACCTTTCAAATGACTTAAAAAATTACATTAATTACATTTTCCATGAAATCTTCTTCTGATTTAATTTACTATAGAGAGCTTCCTTCTCCTCATCAACAAAAGATTTAACTGCATGGGTGAATTGAAATGAACAAATCATAATTGATTTAAGAGTCCGAATTCTGTCCAAATCTCATAATTCTCTATACATGCATTTCTACCAATTTAATGTAGCATAACCCTAACCAGAAAAAGAATGAACTATATAGGCAGGGTTCGATTTTGGCATTTTGAACTAGGGGGGTTGGACATTGCAGTCAGTGCCGCACCCAGAAATCCATTTTTTTGGGGGGAGGGGGGGCTGACCAAAAAAATGCTCCTACATTTCTGGCAATAGGTAAAAATTAGGTTTTTGTGCATCCTTTTAAAAATTTACTCAAAATGGCGCCGCAGGCGATTTTTTTCAATCAAAAATACTCAAAAGTGGGCTAAAAATCACTAAAAGGGCCTATTTTACCATTTTTTTTATTACGAGTTCAACAATTTCAGTGACTTTCTACACGAAATTTTAGGGGGGGTTGAGAGTGCTCCAATGTCGACCCCCCCCTAAGGGGTCTTTTCTGCAGATAACTAGGGGGGTTACAAATCTAACTAGGGGGGTCGAACCCCCCCAACCCCCCCGGTAAATCAAACAGTAAACACACTCAAAAAAAGAGTATATCGATGGCTTTTATACCTTACAAGTAGCGAATAAGACAAAAGTTGCCTTTGAGTTAAGCCATCGATATGCAACAAACAACTATACAATGCTGATCGGTTGCTATCCAGTCCACTCTCATCTTGAACACGAAGTATTTCATTTTAGCTAATGAAACAATAGGCCCCCTTAACAAGTAAACAACAATGCACTATTTTCTGATGTTTCGCAATCCTTTCAAACTATATATTACAATAGTTAAACTCAAGAAATTTAGCAACAGCCTAAACATACATAAACATACTGCAGCACTATTCTATAGCATCATTCCGCTCGACATACTTTTCGCTACATTTTATGCACTTAAAATGCACGTCACAAAACAATGTGTCGTTATTCTAAGCCGTAAATAAAACTTGATGCCAATAAATAAATAAATAAAAACGGGTCTACATATTATAATAGCATATACATGTACATGCAGTCGCAGCACAACAGAATGCTTACGAATATAGCAATAATTCCACGAATGCTATTCAAATTTACGACAAAAACAAGACAGATGGCCTTCCATTAAAATTTTAAACGTTTTGAGGGAAAATAGTCCTAAAAATGGATATACACTTGACACGAAACACGTTAAAAAAGGGGGTTTTGCAAATTTAATAGGACTTCCAATAGGGATGTAGCATGAACATAGCTAACTTTTGTTAATAACTTTCTTTTCATCCTCATTTATAATCAAAACTGTCCCCCAGGGGACACTCATTGCTGCGACTAGCCTGCCATCTGCAAGGAAATATCGATGGCTTAGTAATTCAGAAGTAGCGAATAAGCCAAAAGTTGCTTTCGAGCTATAGCCACTTTTGGGAGGGAAAAAGTTATAATTTGTAAAATAATGTTAAAAGGGTAAAATTTGATGAAGGGATCGAATTGACTAATTTTTGTTAAATAATTAAATTAATGAAGTAATTTGAGAAATAAAAGGTTTAAAAATGCACATTCGCTAGTTTCACTTCGATTAAGTTTGCAGGAAAGCGAAATAAATAAAGTGTGAAGTAGCGCAAATGAAGTAGCGCATGTGCAAATCCATTAGTTTACTTATATTGGATAAAGTGAATGCAAAAAACCATTTGTTATAAAAATCCATGTCAGGAACAATTTTAAAAAGGTAAACTAACGAATGGTAGGCCCTACCATTCGCTACTTCCAAACATTTAGGTATGATACCTTGTTGGATATTCACTACTCTTTGCTTCTGTAACTTTAACAATTATTGGTTAAAATTAATTTCTGCAACTTTAGGTTAATTGGCGACACTTCCAGGATCGCTCATCTCATTTTTTGACCAATTGGCTCATTCGCTACTTCTGAATTAAACCATCGGTGTTTTAATATTTTGAATTGCATCCACACGGCATATTATGCCACCTGGAGGGAATTATTTTTCATCACAATTTATTCTAAATAGCTGACACCAGGGGTGAGACTGCTGACGTGCCACCTACAGTCCATACTCAAAATTACAGAAAAAATAGAATTAAATAATAAGTTACAAGATTGTACAAATACATACAATAAAAATGACAGCCATGAGAGAGAAGAGAGAGATAGAGGGATCCTACATTTAAAATCGAAGGCTATTTCAAATCCAACAACCGGAAACGATCTAAAATTCACGAATCCCAAAGGCATTATTTGAAATTCATGCAGCTCACGAAAATGAAGTGGGCTGAGTGGGGAAAAAATAGGCACACAATATGCAAAAAAAAAATTCAATTCATGACCAACACAAAAAAAATCTCGGAGTTCCTCATTCAAAAAATATTTTGCAAAAATGAAAGAAAATAAAAAATGGAAAATCTAATCTCGCTTAGTTGCTTCAGTTATCTTACGAAACCATGCAAGAACCCCAATCTATTCAAATTCAGCTTTTGTAGGATTTCCACAGCCATATTATTTTGTTATTTTGCAAAATGTAAATCTTGGTAACAGGATGAATATATAATGCATACATTCTCAACTCATCCGAAATTTCGGATTTCGCTCGAATTACAGTTCCACTTGACCCTGCATGTATTTCTATGGCCGCCATTTTGAATTGATACAGACGTCCCGACAGAACTAAGCGAAAAAAATTGAGCTACTCAAGAATAAAAACTGACTGAAAAAAACACCAAATTATAGATTGACCGAATGTCCGTTCATCATAGATCAGGCGCGGATCCAGGAAGGAAGGGGGGGGGGGGGGGTCACGAGCCCCCCCAAAAATGTTCAAAATTAAACTAGAAAATATGGGGAAATATGCAATTTTGGTGATTTTTAGCCCATTTTTGAGTTTTTTTGATCCAAAAAAATCCCCTGCGGCGCCATTTTCTGTCAATTTTTTCAATAATGTATAGAAACTTTAATTTTTGCCTATGGCCAAAAATTCTGGAACATTTTTATGGGGAAATACGCAATTTTGGTGATTTTTAGCCCATTTTTGAGAGTTTTTGATCCAAAAATATAGCCTGTGGCTTCATTTTGTGTCAATTTGTTCAATAAAGTATAACTTTTTAATTTTTGTCTATGGCCAAAAATTGTGGAACATTTTTTTGGGTAGGAGCTTCCTTGTAATGGATTTCTGGGTGCGGCCCTGACCATGTTCCCCCCCCCAAACCAAAGTCTGGATCCGCTCCTATCATAGATGGCGCCATATGTCTATGGTAAATAACATGGGCCGCCATTTAAGTACGGGCAAAACAGTATAGTTGAAATTATTCATCCAAATGCAAATTTATTTTGACAGGAGAGTATTACTTAATGAATTACCAGGTAAATGAGCCCCCCCCCCCCAATATCCCTAAGCTAAGGAATACCTTCCCACTGATTTGTCTATTGAAACTAGCTATAAAGTTCACTCTTACTTTGAAACAGGTACAAACTTTCAAGCATTTTGGCAGTGCAATTACAAGTAGCTACAGCTCGAGTTTCAAAAGTCCATTCGAAGAAAATGGCGTTAAGCCTACATGGTTTGTTAATTTTGGTGCAGTGCAGATACAATCGCATATATGTATTGTAACGGTCCATAAATCTAGATGAATTTTCCACCCAACGAAATAACATAATATTCGTATTTATATCGATACAATAATGATAAACAAGCATAATATTTTAATGTCTTATAAACATAATTGCATGACTTTTTTTCAATATCCTTGAATGATTATAGAAAAACTATGATCATGTAAAATAGTCCACATACATGATTCATGTATTATATTTGGCATGATATTAATCATTATAGTTTATTTGCACATAATTAATCAATTTTTGTGCAAATTGTCCGATTCAGTATATATTTTATACAATAACTATTACCTAATGCTATCGTCCTTGACCAACATTAAAACAATATTTATTTAATAAAATCATTACTATATAGCAAGTCTATTAATCAGTTTTCAACTAAAGTAAGCCAATGTTTCTCATTAAAAAGTCTACGGTATTTCTCAATGGGAAATCTCATCTATACTTCATATAGCAGAGCTTATGAGTTGTAAAAGTTGAAAAAAAAATTCCCCCCCAATTTTATTGGATATGTTAAAGGTCAAATAATTATTATATTATTGCAGTGTGCCAGCTAAAATATACTGTACAGATTTAAGTAGAAAATTCAGTAAATATTAAATTAAAAATGGCAATGCATACCCTGCTCAACCTAAGAATGAATAACAAATAGGATTATGCACAACTTTTCCCCCGTTATAGATTATTTACTCCAGGACGCTTATTAGGCGTGTTTTGGCGTTATTACCCTGTCACACGCTGTAGTCAACCAGTTTACAAGTAGTTCTTAACTCTTATCATTGGATACAAGCAAAACGCTAAAACGCAAAGTTCTTCATTCGATGATTTTCCTGTACGAAGCATCCATAATTTCTGTTACCTCATTTGGTACACCACCTATAGGTAGATAACAGGTTGGTTACCCTTTTGGTTACCCGGCATCGTTATCGATAAAAAAACGATAAAACAGCTGGCGTCCACAGTAAAACGCTCAAGGTCCTAACTATGTATCCAAATGGTAACAGGGTAATAACGCCAAAACACGCCTATAATGTCAAGTAGACGGTCATGACGACATGATGCTGAAATAAGCAATCAAAACTAGACTCGTCTTTCTGATTGGCCCATTTGAAATCACCAGTTCACCTTTTTGCTGAACAAGGTTCAGCATTATATTATTTTTATTTTGTTCAATGATTGTTAATATATATCTTTCCTAGCAATGTTAAACTATAGCTTATTTCGACAGAATAGCCCATCAAACAGTTTTTTCAACATAGGCCTACTTATTCCAGCTTCCAAAATTATTCAACACACTTATTAAAGTTTCCAAACTTCTGATAAAGTGAAGAAAAAAAACATGGGAGTGTATCAAATGCGAAACTATATACACATAGGCCTATGGCAAATTGCATAAACATTGCTTTTACAGCAATTTTCTCTATTCATTTTAAATTATTGAGAGAAAAAAAAATTGTAACACACTCAAGAAATTAGGGAAAATGGTTAAAAAGTTAGCTTGTCTTACCGACATCTGGGCTTTACAGTTGGATTTTCCTACGGGACCAGTGTTGGCCCCTCCACCCGAATAATTCATCCTGAACTTCGATTAATCCCAATAATAAAAAAAAAGCCAAAACAAACCGCGTGGGTTTATACTTTCATGCCGCCTGAACTAACTCTTGAACCGGCATAACCATCAGCCAAGATATCCGCAACTATTTTCAAACACAAGTCAAGGTATCCGATACAACAGTTCATTGCTAGGTTTTTTTTATATATATCACCAACATATATATATATATAGCAATGCGACAAAACTTTATTGGATTTCTTAGTGGCACTTCACGAAGGAAATAATATTAATTTCGTCAAAGTTTTCGGGTTAAACTTGCCAATAAAACCTAATCCCACGTTAAAAAAAAAAGCTTTAAAAAAAGATTTAATCAGCAAACTAAATTTTAAAAGTACAAACATAAACCAATTTATTAAATTTGGAAAAAAATTAATACATAATTATCACCAGCATTCGCTTATTTTTCTTTTAAAATTTCTGAGCAAATATTTAATATAATAAATATTACATGCACTAATATTTAATACAAATTAAAAAGTAGCAAAACATTGAATAGTTTAAATTAAATTTCGAGTAGGTTTTAAGAAATTTTATTAAATATTTAAGAGTAATAAAACCAATCTTAGCAAAAATTCAAAAAAATTAAAGATATTAAAAACAACAAGAAGTCAAAGAGATTTGCAAGTAGGATATATAAGAAATATTATTAAATATTTATGATTAAAAATTTTTTGTTTAAATAATAAATTAAAAAAAAACCAAGATGGAAATTGATAGAAAAAATAGCTAAAAATCCGGCTAAAACCCGAACAAAGTACTTTTCACGAACTTAGTTCACTCGCACCATGAGTTTAACATGAAACATCCATGCAGCGAAGAGGCAACCGTCCATGTCTAAGCTAAATCTACGTTTTGCCATTGATGATAACGTTAAAAGGCAGAACGATGCCAATGGATAAAAGCAATGAGAAAAGAGAATAGGCTTCCCCAATAGGACGAATGCATTCATTGGAAGAGTTTAAAATGCAAAGAAAAATAGGGGGAAGATTGAGAGACTCAGTACTACTGTCACACTGCGTAAAATTCAATGCAGTAGAAAAGCACTACTTGGCTAGAAATATACAGACGATACTGGCAATAATCACCACGATTATAATAATAATAATAATAATAAAAGCAGTCCGAAAATTCGCAACAATGTTTAAAAGGAAATGAGTGTTGTGGTTGCCAACAGAAAAAAACCCTGAACTAATGGAAAATTTGCCTTACAAATACAAACAAAAGCAGCTGGGGATTTTTTTAACTAATGGAAGAAAAATGTTAATTGCTCAAACCACGTATGTTTACATTAGATACTAATAACAGCATACAGGGTGTGCCTACATTTCAATAAAAAAGTACATGTAGAATTGAAAAAAAAATCACTGTACATAGGTTTATAATAAGCTTTAGTATATAGTGACCACCATATAGTTTCAAAATGCTTGTTCAATGCAAATGCATGTGATTAAGCAAATCATGATTAATAATAACTCAAATCATGAACAAGTTCAGGAAACTCGTTTAACACGCTTTAATATATAGTGACCACTACATTTTCAACATGCTTGCTCCATGTGAATACATGTGATTAAGCAAATCACGATTAAGAACATATAAATCAGGAAACTCGTTTAACAGGCTTTATCATAGTGACCACTACAGTTCCAACACGCTTGTTCAATGTGATTGCATGTGATTAAGCAAATAAACGATTAAGATAATCTTTATCTTTATCATACAGTGGCCACTACAATATCACCATGCTTGTTCTATGCGAATGCATGTGATTCAGTAAATCTTGATTAAGAACTTTAAGATCATGATTTGAGGGTGAACAAGTTCAGGAAACTCATTTAATTAGCTTTATCATAGTGATTACTACAGTTCCACCATGCTTGTTCTATGTGAATGCATGTGATTAAGTTAATCATGACTAGATGTTGAACAAGTTCAGGAAACCGTTTAATTGTCTTTATCATAGTGACCACTACATTTTTAAACATGCTTGCTCCATGTGAATACATGTGATTAAGGAAATCACGATTAAGAACATAAATCAGGAAACTCGTTTAATATGCTTTATCATAGTGACCACTACCGTTCCAACATGCTTGCACTATGTGAATGCATGTGATTAAGCAAATAACGATTAAAAACTTACAGATCATGATTTGATGCTGTACAAGTTCAGAAAACTCGTTTAATAATCTTTATCATACAGTGGCCTCTACAATATCATCATGCTTGTTCTATGTGAATGCATGTGATTAAGCAAATCATGATTAAGAACTTAAAATCATGATTTGATGTTAATAAAATTAGCAGCTATATACTACTATGCAGATAACCTGGCTTCATGCTGATCGGTAACTAATCATAATCATGCTCGTACTCGTTATGATGGGTCCATGAATTCTCCAGTTCACTCTTTCGTTGAACAGGGATTTCCACGACAAAATGTTCACCAAATGCTAGTCTTTAGTATGCACAAATATGTATTCTCTTCTAAAATTAATCCACACCAACATTTTCCTAATATTGTAATTTTTTTTAAATTACATCATTCTGAACAGCATTTTTCCCAAAATGGTTCCCAAAAATGGCTTGACAAAAAAAATCTTGTATGAAGTTTTAATTAAAAATAATTTTGCAAATTGCACTCACCAGTGATGTAGCCCTGCGCATTTCAGCAATAAATATTAGTTATCCATGGCATATAAGCTCACAATTACTGTCAAAAAAACAGGCAATTTTTCAGTCGCAAATCGTGATATTTAATCATGAATCAACACTTGACTCTCCAGTAAACACATGCAGCCTCACGTTCACGAACAGAAAAATCAACTGTTTTATTTTTAATTGCAATAATTTACTGCTAGCTACTGTAAATCCCAATATAAAAAACGCCCCCCAACGGTTGCACTTTCCAGATTTTTACCATTTGCCACATTATCATTTCCATAATTAGCAAAAATGGCGCTTTGCGTGCTTATCATTGCAGATCCATTTTTCCAAGTGATAACGAAATGTCAATGTTGCACTTGGAATAGTAACCTTCATTTTCATTGCTGCTAATTAGCACAAAAATGGTTTCTATGGCAGCCATTTTGTTTCGTTTTTACTTTCCACTCATTTAGAAACAAGTGCCATTAATCTTTAAGGGGGCTGTCCACACTTTTAACAGCATGGGCCTATGGGGATTTCCATGTTAAATTCGTTTTTTTCAAACTGAAACAACTCAAGAACGGGTAAAAGTTCAAAGATGGGGTTTGATTTTTTTAAAAGATTATTAAATTTACTAAAAACTGATGC
>JAQIXP010002817.1:0-14256 GCA_034700285.1 Proteroiulus fuscus
GCATGTACTAATGCCATAATTAAGATGCTGTACAATTAATTGCCTAGTCTGTTGTTAATTATGTGTATGCTCTCTTATTAAGTTCTAATCTGGCTTGTTTCATTTTTTACCATGCAATGATGAAGTTCAAATTTAACCAGTATGTGGAATTAAGTTCCCAAATTTTCGGATTTCATAATTTATTATTATAATAATTTGATTAAAATACATAGCTTGTGATAACCCCATAGAAGCGAGTAGAAAGACTGATTGAAAGAATGCGTGTCGTTTTATTTATATGAAATTTTAAATTGCTTTTTGTATATATATATTTTAATGTTATTTTATATTATTAGGTATAGTAGCGTATATATTCATTTAAGCCAGTTGATATTGTTTGTTGAAATTGGACCAATTTGTTTTGGCCATTTGAAGATCAAAGTAAGAGGATGAAATGTTGAATATTTCTTATTAGGTATTAAATTGCATTTTTCATGAACAGATATTTAGTAATTTGGTATGAGGAACTATCTGGTATATATATTGAACTTGAGAAATTCCTAAAATAAATATACTATTGACTAACTAAAAATGAGCATATTGGTCCCTCTTTTGGTGTGGGCTTCCTTAGGTTAGGGCAAGGGGAGTTTAGCGCTTCCTCCCAACCTTTCGCATTGAAAATGACATGGCAAACTTAAAAATTGTGTCATTTTTAATTTTAAAAAAATGCACAAATCTCACATGTTTGCATGTCATTAAGTATATATATTATGGAAATTTCATTAGTACAGTTAACAAAGTTTTGTGAATTAATGTGGTTTTAATCATAGTTAGTAGGATACAAATTGTCTGATAAAAGACATACATTGTTGCCGACCTTAACTGAAGAAGGCGGGATGGGGATGGGGGGGGGGGGGGGGGGAAGGGGGAGAATAATTGGAACCCCTCATCAAAAATTGAAAAAAATAATTTTAAAAATTGCAATCTTCGAAAAAGCAATGTCTGATGCACGTTATGTTTTGTCTGGGCGAGTGGGAAGTGAGGGAGAACTTTAGCCCCCCACTGATCATCATATTCACAACATTCTGTTAACACTATTTAAGAGATATCTGTAAAGGGTTTAAACGATAAAATGATATTCCTGAAATATTATCTAAAATTGATCGTTATAAATATTAAAGTCTAGATCCAATGCATCGATCCCCTAAAAGAGTACTTTGCATGAAAGTTATCGGTATTTCTAATTTCTCGCTCTGTACATAGAATTTCCGATCACATTTTGTCCTTTTGCTAGTTAAATTTATATTTTCAGAGGTAAAATGTACTAGAATTACTTTGCTCTGTTAGATGCCTCAGTAAAATCTCGCCAGAATGAATATTAGATTAATTTTATTAACTACTTTATTCATCGCTAATATGCCAGTGATATGGTATAATTGATATTATTTTCTAGTTGATCCGTAACCGAGATACAATTAAATGTACATAGGCACTTTTATAATCCTACATAAAATAATCGGAAAGTAATAAATGTTGTTCTTGCAATAAATTCTGTTCATTTTTCTGTTCTGTTATGTCGACTATATGATGGCCTAAGATATCGTACAATGTCCAGTATAATTGTTGGTTAACCCTTTTATAGTAAAACTAATATGCAAGCATATCTAATTATAGGTTCGATTCTATGCCATGATTTTGCAAACTTGTACTAACAGGCAATAATGAAGTTTTAAATGTGTTTTCAGACCAAAATTAGTTTTCAATTATATATTTAAAAGTCGTAATTATTATTTCTATTGACAAAATTATGGGTCAATTAGTTCATTGACCGTATGAGATACTAATAGATGGAAGCTCACTAACAGTACTAAGCATATAATTAATTTATTGATCATACAGAGGGCCTCAAAAGTCCTTAAAGCCCAATAGCTAATTAAAATGATTGTTATAAAGCACAGGTTCTTGAAATGTAATTAAACTAGATTTTTTTACCTTAGTGTCCACTGCAAAAAAGCCAGTGTCAAGTGTGCCAACTTGAATTTTTTAAGTTCAACTTGCCTGCAAATAAAGACATATTACTCAGAAATGGGATATTTATGTCTTAAATATGAGCAAAATTCAAAAAAGCTTATCAAGGGGATATATAGATGATGAAAAACAACCCATGTTCTTACAACCTCAAGTCAGAAGGTACTATAACAATGTTAAGTGTTTCTGAACTTTTATTAATTCCGACTTGAAATCACCAAGTTTCCAACAATTGCTCAGCATATTTATTTTATTAATATTTATTTTTGTGTGCTATACTAGCCTTAAATAATGTAGGTATTTTTCAATGCAATTTTTAAATAATTAATCAAACTAATTTAATTTCCCACGATATCGTTTGGAATTATAGCATATTTAGTTTCCTTCAAATTTACAAGAAATTATATTAATTATTAACTATAGTTTTGCATTGGTGTTGTAGGAACCTGATACTTAGAAAATTATTTGTAATAGGTCCGTATATACACTTACTGAAGCAATTACAAATAAAGGGGTGGCCTCTGCATAAAAATACACGGAATAATATAATCAATTTCAAATTTCAACTAATTTATTTATGCATGTTGGACCATATTGAAAATATTTTATAAATTACAATGTCTCACACATGCATCTCATACATATATAATTAGAGTGAAAAAACAGGAAACTCAACTCAAATACAATAATTAGAAAGAATTAGAAAATGGGACAATCATAATTAAAAAAAAATCTTATGGTATTGTATGTTAAAGTACAATATCAAATTAAAATTTCTGTCTCACTTGTATACCAAAAAATCCTCAATGACTACTATAATTAACATCAGTATAAATGTAAAAAAAAGCCATAAAACGACTCTCTATTGACTCGGTTAAGGAAATAATAAACACACAAATAATAATAGTAATAGTAACAAAACACGGTTAATTATCTTACATTCATTCATTCATCTCTTATAGCTTTTTATGAACAAACATTAACATTCATATTGAAGTAAAAAAGTCATTTCAAAATTTATTGCCACTTTCCCACCATATTATAGTGTGGATATTATTTCAATGCACACTGCCCATATTTTAATCAAAGATGTGTAAGACCAAAAATAAATTAAGTTTCTACTGAGGCATTTCACGCTCGTACTCTCAGTAGTTTTACACTTGCCAATCCCATATCTGACTAATTAAAGTATTTCAATTTATGATACTATGAAATAAATCTTACCTTAGTAAGCAGCTGAAAAATGCAAACTGTCCATCTCATGCAACATGCACTTGCCTAAAATTAAAAATCAAAAATAAGTTATGCAAATCATAATCACAGAAGTTACTTTCTTCTATTCTGGAAACATTTTTTTTTGACTGTTTATGCTCGTACTAGTAACAACGGCATTTTCAGGGCCAGGCTTTTTAAATTCAAATAACACATCTACTCTCGAATTTATTACAAAACTAAACAAAAATTAACCTTTACTTGGTAAATATTTTCGTAAAAGCAGAAATGATTTCCAGAAAGAAGCTGTCCACACTATTAGATTTCATCATATCCAAATTTTGCAGTGAAAACCAATTTACATCAAAAAATTTGGAATTTAGATAACAGAACTACACAGCAGCTAGTTTAAGCTTGATTTAAAAAAAAATGTTATCAGTGATTTGAATTGATAAACTAGTCTAATTTTATATTTTTTACTGTGGTGATTAAAGGGAAAGTCTTACTTTGTTTACAAATAAAAACAGTAAAAAACATTATACTTGGTACTTGTCTAGTTATGTAATCGGCATATAAAAACAGGTAAGTTTAACGTTTTTATAGTGGGTATCGCAGGTAGACAAGTGCCTTTATTTTATGGCAAGTCCAATTAAAATTTCAATTTCTGTGCCAATCTTAAATTTAATCTTAGTTTAGTTTAAATAATTTGTAACAAGGTGAGACTTTCCCCTTTAATACGTGTGAAAACCTAACTTTAAATTTCCTGCCAGACAGTATTAATGCAAATTTGTATTTATTTGTTGATCAGATATGTCACCTGAGCATTTAATGGGCCAATATACTCGTAGTATTATGTCAACAGATACCCAACACTTGCATTATTAAAAGTAAAATTTACAAAGATAGGAACATTAGAATATTGAAAAGTTGTGCATGTTGCAAATTCATCTTCTGCCCATCAGAATCTTAATAATTTAATATAAATTATTAAGAAACATTGAAAAATCAAGCACAAGTTTAATCGAGAGAATTACATTGAATTCCGAGGAAATCTTGCTGATATATACTATACGAGTCAAAATTAATTTATTTTCTAATAATGATAGCAATTGTGTTTAAATTCTGACTTAAGTCAATAATCTTTGACTAGTTTGCATAACATGCTGTTACCATAATTTCACTCTGAAAATACTACTTTGATCGGAAATATTGGTCCAAGCAGATAATTTAGCAAGTACAAAAACAAACCTCAATCCCCACCTTGTCAAACGCTACAAAAAATCCCCTACAAAACACGCATGGATCTCACCTTTAAAAAGATAGCTTACTATGAACTAAAAAGTAAAGGAAGACTTGAGCATAGTTGATATTTCCATCATTTTCCACGTACATGCTGATCTTCGATATCCAGCGAGATTCTAATCAGTGTAAACTAAAATTTGTTTTCGGTGCACATCGAAGCAAGCAGTATGCAAAGAATTTCCACTTCATTTACCTGGAAGTTAAATCGTCCTCGAATCTTCTAACGTCCTTTTCAGTATCTCTTCTTACAAAGTTTGTAAAAAATCCATCGTAAACCAAAAGCTAGTAAGAAAAGAAAATGTATAAAGTCACATTCTATCTATCACGAGTGACCTCCGTCGTCGTCACAAAAAAGGCAGCACTTTAAAGTTTCCTTTGGTTATCTTGAAAGATTGAAGAAGCAGTTCACTTTTGTAATTATTGTAAATTTACAATTTGGAGAGTGTTTCAATCTTCATTGAATTTGGCCCCAGAGAGTATTTTGAGTATTTTTGTCAGTATTCATTACTGTATAAAAAAAATTAAATTGGAGGAGATGTGGCCTATGTTATTTTCAATTTCATCAAAGAGATATCTCTAGATGAATTTAGAAAAATGGAAAAAAGTAGTCCTATTCACTGCCCCAATGACTCATTGAGCCCGTGCCGTTGTGGATTCGGCCCTACGAGTGTCATACCCAGTACTGATTTTTCCTCAGCATGGGATTAGAAGGCCGTGAGTAAGGAAGGTCACCGGACGTGGTGTCGTACATTCCCCAGCTGTCCAAAGACCCAGGTTCCACAAAGCTATAAGGATATTTCAACGTGGTTTCATTTACATCAATTTGATCAGTTTGAGCTAAAGGAGTCACCTTACAGGTGGGTACGGCGCAACTCACTTCGCTCCACTCTTCTTCCGCAATGGCCGAAGGCGTAGCCCTCAACGACGAATTCGGGTCAGTTCGACTTTGCAGCGAAGAATGGCTGTGGCTGCGCAACCTGGGGGAGGTTGGGCGGCTCCTCGAATTGGGGGGCGGAGTCATGCCGTGCCCGAGACTTCCGTTAATGTCGTCCATTTCGTCCCCATCCTCGTAATGGCTCGTCTGATCGTGCGTGGGGATGCAATGATATTGCGTGTCATTGTCCAGCATCGGTGGAGGCAGGGGCCCGCCGTTAGCAGCGGCAGAACTCCTGGTAGCGGAGCACTTGGGCGGTTTCTTGCCCCGCTTTTTGATGGCACATTTCACGGCCACGATGATCAGGATGGTCAACAGGACCACGCCGATGGCCAAGGCGATAATTAGCAAATGGTCATTCGTTAAGCTGGGATGCAAGGCAGGGGATCTTTCGTCGGCTGGAATTTCCTCAGATTCTTGAAAATCGCCCGTCAAGCTCCTGGGAGTTGAAGATGCATCCGAGTCGAGAGAATTCTCCTCCGTTTCTGGGATTTGGGCAATTGGCGTTATCACCTGAGTGGGAGATGGATGCATTCCTTTAGGTTGGATACAGAATGTCGCCTTGCCATGAGCAGGCTGGACCCCTGCCGCCGTCAAGACATAAATTAAGGAATCGTTGACTGACGAAAGGATCTTGTATTCTTTGATCTCATAAGCCACTACACCATTTACTAAATCTTCGTGAGTGAAGTGCGCCATTTCATCGGAGGCCGAATCTCGTTTGATGTGGTGTCCCCTTCGCCGGGCAAAGACCCGTCTCAGTCGGCCATATTTGGGACGCTGGACGATGGTGAACAGGGGATTGCTCCTGGTCTTTTCCGCAAGTTGAGTGGCATCCAGGAAGTCCAAAGAAAGGACGAATCTAGATCCTGCCACGATGGTGGCTGGCTTCTGCTTCACCAGAGGCTGTACTGTGATCCTGAAATGATACAATTCTGAGCTGATGTCAACGTTCCACACGACGGCCGAGAAAGAGTCCGCCGCTGCCGACATGTTCATCTGCACGTAAAGCACTCTTTCGTTATCCACGTCTTTCTGAGAGAAGTAATGCACAATTGAATCGTTCATGAACAGGTGGCCGTACTGCGGGGGCGCCTTGACGTCATAAAAGATGAGGGAACGGTTCCCGTTGGTCGCTGCTCCGAGATTGTGGGAGCGAAGATAAGTCGACGTTGTCCCCTGTTGCACTTCGATGGCTGAAGTGTTGACCAGTTCCAAAGTGCGCTGGACAATGTGGACGTTGAAGACTGTATAGACCGGCTTGAACATGCCGTCGGATACCTTGAAGTGAAAGGACGCAGTGTCCAAAGAACCATGATGGACGTACCACAGGTTCAAATCGTCAATATTCTTCTGAGTGAAGCTGGAAATGGCTTGATTCATGTTGGGCCAGAGAACCACTTTCCCATCGCTCGGTCCGCTGATGATATCGTAGCGTATGTCCTCGGGCAGGGTGTCGGCATCCACCGTTTTCAAATCCGTGGGTTCTATTCGCACGCTTTGACCTTGCACCACTTCGATCCTTGGTGCTGTGGTCAGCAATTCGAATTTTCGGTCGTTAACCGGTCGCACCTTGAATTGCACACTCGCGTTCAATAGCAGAACGGTGGAACCGCCAGCTGACCCGCTATTCTCCAAATAGACTCCCACCAAAGCTTGATCGGTCAAAGTGTCAGAATGATCATGGACATACATGACGTTGCCAGCGTCGATATTCTTCTGAGTAAATTCCGATTTGTACGTGGCGTTGTTGTTGTTGATTTGGATTTGGCCGTGAGCCGGCAGCTCCTGAAAAGCCATCAAGAGACGAGGGATGAAACGTGTATTTCTGTTCTCGTTCAAAACCTCGCTCAGGCCAGTAGTGTTGAAATGCTTATGGGTGACGTTGGTCCGCCCCCCTTCGTCGACGACCACGGGCGACGTAATCACGTATTGCTGCAGACCGTCGGGATTGATTGTTACCACGGAAATTTCGATGTTGAAAACCAGGTTCTTGAGGGCATCCGCATTCGAGCATTTGATGTCGAAACTGAAGGAATCGGTAGCAACCAGTTCGGCGAATTGCTCGGTGTGCTTGTAAGCGATCAAGCTGCGATTAACGTGATCTTGCGTAAACGAGGTGACTTCTCGAACACCTCCATCCTCCTCAAGACGAACGAGTTTTCCCAAACGAGGTCCTCCGTCTTTGATTCCGAATGTGATACTTCGCTTTGGGTCCCAATCGCTGGTGATCGCTAGCAGGTGTCGCCATGTGATGGTCTGCTGCAGACTCGGAAATACGTATAATTTGGTGTTACGCTGCAGTTGTAACGAAATCGGTTTGGCGTTTATGGAGAAATATTGGGATTCGCTGACATGGATGCCATCGCTTACATGAAACAGGAAGGAGCCAGTTGCTTCACCTATTAAAAAACAATAATAATTATTAAAAGTCATAACTGTTAAAAGATAATATCACATTAATTTGCTACCACATTCAACGACCAGGATATACTTTACACTTCATGTTATTACATTGGAAATACATTATTTAAGTAAATTTTTGATGGTCAATTATAAAATTAATGTATATAATGATAAGTATAATTTTAGCAACTGTTGCATCAATTTGTAAATTGAGATTGATGGTTGCTTTCTTTCAAGTGTGGCAGCAGATTTTCAGAAAGTATCAGGAAATATTAATTCAATTGCCCTCACGTAATAAGAAAATGTTTGAAAAATTAGTATCGATAAGGAAAGAGGTGATACAATTTTTTTGACATTAGAGAATTTTTAAACAACGATTTTAATGTTATTGAATTATTATTTTAAAACCAAAGATATCATTTACACATAAAAAGGATTTTGAAATCTTTGAAAATATATTTTGTCTTTACAGAAAATATCAGAACTAGTTTTGTTTAACCAATACCTTTAATATTGAGTTTATTTTGTTACTACAAATTTACAGAAATAATATTTTAATGTCTTGAAACTCCAAGATTTTGAACTTAAGAATTTTTACAAATTAAAAAATAATGCAGGGGACATTTATAAAGGTCGTCCAGGCTCAGGGACATAACGGGGATGTATACATTTTGGACATCCACAATACCCTTTACACAAAAATTAACCAATTACAAATTTATCAGACTTTTGCAAACGATTTTTATAAGTTTTCCATTGCATTTAATCAGTTTTACTATAACTAAAAGAATTTTTTCATTGATTTTACTTTCTAGTGAGAGGTAGGCCTACCTACATTAGTACAGACAATAATGAAAGTTAATAATATACCTGCATGAACGAATGCAACTTTTCCTTGATTCACCATTGCCTGTGTAAAATTAAGTAACTTCTCTTTGGTTTTATTTGCAAAGGCTAAATAACCGTTTGTCGGTGAAGTAATGACTGAATAAACAAGCTGTTCAGGCAAAGTGTCATTATCCACGGTGAACAGGTAATCTGACGTCAACACAGTCGCAGATCCTTGCCATACCTGCAACCAACAAATAAAATATGGATGTGCCTCATTAAACATTAACTGAATAGGTCATAAAAAAAATGAACAGCAAACTATTTCTACATTGCGTGAATTCTTAAGAGATTCAAATAACAAATTGACTCGCATCTTTTTTGTTGTAAATATGCATAAGGAAACATGTCTAGAAAAGACAAAACTAAATATTTTACAAATTAGCTGACATGGGAACATGAAATTTTAATAAGATAAATGTTTAACGAATGTTGAAACCTTGTACAAATAGTGCAAACCTATATCAACACAAATTTAGAATAGTTTTCATCATTTAGAATAATAACAAAATGAGAATTAAGGCAGACTGGGAATAATTAGACCGAAGTCGCTTCCTCTAGAAACTTAAGATTTTGAACTTTTTTTGGTAGAGGCAAAATACATGATGCCACTGAATCACTTTATTGACTTTGCAAAGACTACAAAGTTTGTAATTGGGATCATCCATGAATTATGTGATACAAAGTGCCACGCTTTTTAGGCCGGCAACTGCAAGTTAATTAATGCTAGAATTAACACTGTATTAATTCACTAGTATTAGTAACACTAGTATTACTAGTATTATTAGTATCCCTAGTAACACTAGTATTAATACTGCATGTAAAATAAATGACTGAGGCCTATACATCCTAAAACTAATCTAACTGGTTTCACAGTAAACTGATTTCTGTATAGGGCCTAGTTCTGCCAAAATCTATTTCAAAAATCCTCACTAGTAACATTTGAGCATTCCTTTTTAACAAAATAAAAAATTTTGTGGTACCTTTTATTAAATGCATGCATCTGATTTACCTCCAATTTAATGTTATGTCGCACGACAGGTATTTCGTCATTGATGGCGACTACACTTATTTTGATCGTTGTTGGGATGCTTTCTCGTTCGTTGTCTTTGCTGTGGCCGATCACGATGAAACTATCCGTAGTGGTTTCGCTGCCGTCATGCATATACGCCACTTGTTTGTTCCTCAGCTGGGCAGGTGTAAAAGCAGTCAATATGAAATTGGCATCGTTGTTGTTAGTTAACATCAGTTTGCCATGCTGAGGGGCCCGAGTCACCACATATTCTCGAACCTTTCCTCTGAAGTGCTTATTGGCCACAGCCACCGTATTCTCAGTTAACACGCACGTTTTGCCTTCGTCCACCAAAACGGCGCTGCTCCTCAGAATTAAATTCGATGGAATGATATCGAAAGTTAATTTTACATCGGAGTGGGTAATAATGCCGTTGGTGACATCAAACACAACACTGTCTTCTGTCGCGTTACGTTCGGTGTGCACATATTTCACTCTTCGCTCGTTGATGGTGGCTTGATCGAAGATCGTGGTCGCGAGCCTACTGTTGTGTGGTACAACGTGTCCTGACGCATCCAGTTCAGTGGCCAAGTAGCCGTGCTGCGGCGGCCGTTTCACGATGAAAGTGATTTCTCGGGGATCTACGTTACGATGACTAACGGATAACATTCCCGGGTCAATAGTAACTCGCTGACCTTCGTCTACCGTGACTGTCCGATTGCCGGAGATGTCCAACGGTTCCCAATAGCTCTCGGGAAAAATTTTTACCTCAAAGTTCCCGTCGGAGCGCGTTTCCGACACGTGAACCTCGAAATTGAAATTATCGCCCGAGTAAGCTCCTCCGTCGCTGCGATAAGCAATCCTGCCTTTGAAAACGTCTTCTTGGGTAAACTCGTTTGCTGGCTTGTTATCTTTTACTACCGCCCCATGCCCCGGCGGAATAGATATCAAGTACCGGATATGGTCTGGCTTCACGTTTAAATTGGTATCAATGCTGAGATTGGTTCCAGAAATGGAGGCAGAATGGCCTCTTTTTACGACCACTCCAGTATTATTGATAATGGAGACATAAGGGTCGGATGCTCTCACTTCCAGAATGCTATTTACGAAGTATTTGCCATCGGAGACCCATAATGCGGTGCGGCCATAAGAGGTCCCATTATGCCGAAACAGTATTTTACCGTCGTTGATATCCTGTTGGGTAAATTGAAAGACCTGAGCATCTGGATTATTGATATGAAAAATGGCCCCGTTGGGAATGCCCCTTCTAGTGTAGACTAAATCGGATGGTAACGTGTTCAGATCTGTGTCGATGAAGAGCAAATCGCGAGGCGAGAAAACCCGTTCCCCATTGATGACCACGTTGAAAACCCGATCGACGATCCGTTCCGGCTGCATGTCATTCTTCATAATCACCCTGACTGGCAGCGTGCCGACGTATTGAAACTCCGGTCCATTCTCGAAGGACGTGGCCAAGAACCCGATCTTGTCGAGATCGTGTTCGGAATCGTCGTGCACGTACGACACTTTCCCGTCTTGTAGGTCGTGACTAGTAAAGTTCATGATCGATCCTATGTTCATTCCTTGCAGCTCCAACTTTCCGTAACGTGGCGCTTCGATGATCCGATACTGGATGGCGTCCACCTGAGGAATTCTGATATTGAGTACTTTGCCACTCAAGGCCACTCGCCCACCCTCGGCCACTTCCAGCATCCCCAAGATGACCGATGCATCCCTCTCGGAAGGCACGTGATTAATCTTGAACGACTGCACCTCCGTACTGGCGTCGGTCGAACTGACCCGGAACTCGAACACGTCCCTGATCACGGAATAAGCCTTGTGATGCAAGCGGTACTTCAAATGTCCGGCGTTGATATCTTTTTGAGTGAAGTTGCTACCTTCGATCAATTTGTGAGGTCTCTGCGAGTGGCCGTGCCGATGTGGAGTTGAAGCAGGTGGTGACTGCGCAGGCGTGGTCAATAGCAGCCCTCCATAGTTTGGCAATGTAACCACTGAATAGACGATATTCTCATCTTCGATGGGATGAGGAAACGTTTCCGCCCTGAGATGTTCTGGTCCGATTTGCCGTTCTTGCACGTTTTCCAGCATCAGTTCGGCATTATTCACCACGCTGACTTTGCTTTTGGTGAACCTGATGCGAAAGTCGTAGGTGGTGGGCGTTGTGATCCCGTTGCAGCTTACCGTAAATGTAAAATCGTCGTGCTTGGGTTTACCTGAAGAGTGAAGATACCGTATCTTGTCCTTCAGCATTTGCAGCTGCATGAAATGGTTCACCGTCTGCCAGTGCTCGCCGTGCCGCAGTAGCTGAACGTGGCCGTAGAGCGGCAGACGCGTGATATCATAACGCACCGCGTGATCCAACTCGGCCGAATTCGTGACATAAGTCAAGTTTTCGGGCAAAATGAAAGCGTAGGAATTGTAAGTGACAGAAATGCCCGTATTGTTCACCATGTGCAACTCCAAGGGAAAGGCCAAAACCCTCAAGACGGCCGTTTGCGCCGTCTCGCGCCCGTCGGACACTTTGACGGCAACACGGGCGGTGTCTGCGCCCCGATGCACATAACTTATGAGCCCGCTATTTATATCCTCCTGGGTGAAAGTTAAAGCCGGTTTGCCCGCATAACGGGAGTTCTCCAAGTGCCCCTCGCCATCACTACCCACACTGACAATGGTGTAGACTAGATCTTTGGGATCGTTGTCGGAATCGACGGCCGACAAAATGTCCGCCGTAATCAACTTTCTCGTATTTTGAGCCAGTCTCAATGTCCTTCCAGGAGGAAGCTTGATTTCTGGAGGGTCGTTAATAGGTGTCACTGATATATGGAACGTAAATCTATGTCGCTGCGTTAGAAACGCCGGCGTTCCTTCTCGCCGCCGCATTAGAAATTCCAACTCTAGAACGACGCTGTCTTGGAAGTTTTCCGACCCATCATGGGTGTAATGCACTTTATCCGAATTTAAATCCAACAACGTGAACACATTATCGGTAGCCCGATGCCACACGTCGACGACTAATTTTCCATGTTGTGGGGAGTGAATGACGTGAAAGAGGATGCCGGATTCCCTAATGTCGTACTCGTTTAAGTCCAAGCCCACCCCGATGTGGTTGGAAGTAACTAATTCGGTGCCTCCCTCTTTAATTTGCAAGGGCTGAAGTTCCAAAATCTCCACGTCGGTTTGTGAGGAATAGATTTTGTAACCCGAATTGTAATCGGGTTTCACGCAAGTGGAGAGGTCACACAGGCAACGGAATCCATCGAGCCCGTCCTGGATACAAGTGGCATCCTCGATGCACGGCAAATGTAAGCATGGGTATTCCCACACGCAATCCGCCCTAACTCCGAAAGTTACTTGGGCCTCCCGAAGTCCCACGGCCACGTCATTCACACGCAAATTCCATAAGCAGCCCTTGAACGAACCATCTTCGGCACCGACAAAGTTCTGCATGGAAATCAGTCCTTGGGCCACGGCTCTTGCCCTTCGGTTTAGTTCGATGCCTCCAACGTACATGGGACCAACTAAATCGATGTGACGGTTCTCTCCAAGACTGGGCCTCAAACTTGAAACCTGGTCATCGAGAACAACCTCCATGTAGGTCGGTCCGAATCGGATTTCGATATGATGCCACAAACCATCGTTGAGGGGGGATTCGGATCTTAATTCCACGGCACCATTACCTGGATTAAAATAAAAATGTAAATATCAGTCTACAGTGCTTAAAACTAATAGAATAACACAATAATGGCATAATATTTAAAATGGCTATTTTTACACTGTATCTGGACTAACATTATTAATTTAAAAAAAAAGGATTTCATTTTACAGAAACTGAAAATTAGCTAGTCTGGTTTTGGCATCCAAATTATGTATTAGCACTGCACTGATGTTATGCTATGTTGTAAAGTTAATTTTGAGATAATATGTGAAATTTATTTGATAAATCGGTGAATTGGAAATTCAGGCAAGCTGATAACATACATAAAATGCAATGATTAATGACAATACAATGACAATAACATTTTTATAAACTTTTACTTTTAGAAACCAATTTACCATTTGGGAAGCATAAGCTTGATAAAATATTTCTCTTTCACATAATTTTCTAACTGAAACAGAAAATCTTAGGTTGAATAATCACGTCATGATTGACAATCCACAAATGATGTACCGGTAGCCTAATTTTGACCCAAAATCCACACCCTCCGGCCCTCCCACTCCTGTAAGAATTTTGTTACAAATGCTTTAATTTTTATTTTTGGTTCTATCCCAGGATAATCAGGATTCTCCAGTCCTTAACATTTTTAGGAAACAAAATTTCCACAAGGTCCAGAAAAACATTTGATAAGAATAAAAAAAGATAAATCAATAAGATAAATATGCTTTGCTGGGCCTTTCAAAGGATAAAAATTGTATTACAACCAGGGACGGATACAGGATTTTGCTAAAGGGGGGGGGGGGGGGGCAATCGCATATT
>JAQIXP010002818.1:0-14252 GCA_034700285.1 Proteroiulus fuscus
CTATTTTACATAGACGTGAAATTTTTTACAAAATTGAACGGATCTCAATATTGGCTGAGCGGATAACGATGGGGTTTGATTTTTTTAAAAGCTTACTTAATTTAATACAAAATGTATAAGATCGATTTCATTATTACGTGCATTTTATATTTATTTATCGAATTTTAAAGTATACCGCTAATTTTTTTGCTACATTTTGCCCGATTGTATGGCTCACAGGGCAGATTAACAAAAAAAGCATGCATCAAGTTTTAGTAAATTTAATTGTCCTTCATAAAAAATCAAACCCTGTCAATTTATGTTTAGCCTTTATTGATTAATTTGTACCGGTACTTAACATGGAGATTCCCATAGGAGCATGCATTTTTTAAAAGTGTGGACAGTCCCCTTAAAATAAAGTTTACAAAAATTAGCTGCTAATAAGTGCCTATAATGCTGTAATGTTCTTTATCCTTGTATTGCTCTTTTAACCACATGGTCAAGCAACAGGGATGCACTGACTCAATGCACCATTATAAGCCCTTCTCACCAATCAATTCAAATTTTTTAAGACAGCTATATGCACATATTTGTTAATTTTGTATGTTTTAATGACAGGATCTGGTGCTGAAGAATTGCAATACACCCAAAAGGAAGTTTTCATAAAGACCGAGCCACACGAGGTAATTTTTGTTGTTTGCAAGATAGATGATTGAGCTACTCTGATCCTCAAACCAGGATTTTGGCATTTAATAGCAATGTTTGACCTATACTGGAATATAGGGCACTCTCTTGGAACCCTCATCAGGCCGGGGATATTAGAACCTTAGAGGCAGTCATGATGTTCACAAAGAGATTACATGGAATGCAGAACATGCCTTATCAATTAGGACATTCTAGACTAGGACTACAAACACTTGAAACTTGAAGAATGGTTTTGAACCTAACATATCTCTATAAATTAATTAATGGAGTTTTTATTTTGAGACTTGGGTAACAGTTTATTAAGATAAAGAATGGTAGACTATTGAGGCAGCATCCCATTCAAATTGTTTGGGAAACTCTGAGACCAAATTGTAGGCACTACTTTTTTATATCAAAAATTGGTTAAGTTTGGAATGCCCTTCCTGAAAAGGTTGTCATGTCACAGCCCCATCGTTTTCAATATTCAAATTATGTCTGGACAATATTGATATTATTCTTTATTTAAGGGTCCATTGGAGCAAAGGGCAGTTAAAAATCTGGCATGTATGAGGGCAGCACAAACATGGGAAGTTTATGGGATGCCGCGTATTGCAGCATATACTGCTTCTTTAAATGCGCAAAAAACAAACAAAACAATAAAAAAGGGGGAAAAGTCAAGGACAGTTTTTCTGTCTCGCGCGTCTCATTTTTGGATAAGGTTCATTTGTATGGGGGAAGGGACAAAAGGATTAAATGTGGCTAGAATGAATGGAAATTTTCTTTGCTATAATGGACACATTTTGGAAGAAAAAATATTTTTATATACATGCACAAATAGACTGGCTGTGCACAGCTGACGATTGTGACGTCCCCCATGTTATTTTCCCCTATGCCACCTACTCTCAAGCAATGTCGGTTTTGCATGCAAGTCTATAAGGAAATTCGGCCATTGCTTGAGGGTAAACGTCATTAGTGACGTCAGCTGCACCAGGTCTATTGTTCATGAGGTCTTTTTTGAAAAAAATTAAGTCGATTTTTTGAAGAAAAAAAAGTTTTTCTGAAAAAACAAGTAGATTTTTTGAAAATAAACGTTTTTTCTGAAAAAATAAGTCAATTTTTTTTAAATAAATAATGTTTCTCTGAAACAAATTTTTTTTTTGAAAAAACAGGTCGATTTTTTGAAAAAAAAAGGTTTTCTGAAAAAACAAGTCGATTTTTTGAAAAAAAACAACAGTCGATTTTCCACAAAAAAAATTTTTTTTGAAAAAACAAGTCGATTTTCTGAAAAAACAATACCATTTTTTGATTATGATTAGAATGTCTAAAGACAAAACCCAAGATAAACGGGGAAATGAAATTGATAAACTTTTAAATGAAAATAAACTAACATTACTAAATGGCCGCTCAAAAAGTTACCCAACGGGACACTACTTCCTTTTCCGCAAACGGGCTAAGCACGATTGACTTAGCTTTCCTATCAAACCATACTTGCCATTTATTTCAAGACCTAAAAATCTATCAATCAATAATATCAGACCATATGCCAATTCAGTTAAACCTCCAAAAAAAGGACTACTTGATAAACAGAAGTACACAAATGAAACTCCCTCATCCCAAAAAATTTTGTGGCAGGAAACCACATCTAATATATACCATACCAACTTAGTATCTCACCTGATTAGAGACTCACAAAATATACAAAAACTGCAGCAAATGTATGCTAAACTATTAGAGGCAATCTTACAGACAGTAAAATCTCTTGGCCTGCTGAAAAAAATATACACAAGCACAGGTATAAGAAAGCAAAACCATGCCCCATGGTTTACAAATGAATGCCATGAGGCAAAGCAACAGGTGTACCAAGCACTCACTACCCTCAACCGGAACCACACAGAAACAAACAGAACAACATATGCTGAGCTTAGAAAAAGGCTAAAACTTATTTACAAAACAAGTAAAGGTAAATATTATAACCATTGGTCAGAGAAGCTTGCTGCAGCTAAAGACTCTAAGACCTTCTGGAAGCTAATAGGCAGAGTTGGAGCCCATACAAACTTCCAACCTATTAAGGTAGATCGGGAAGCTTGGGACAAATATTATAGCAAAATGTATTCCCCTGTTAAGTCAGTCCTAACATGCCAGGCATACAATAAATATATCCACAAACTAACACAAAAATTCCAAGTTACAGCCACTCAGATAAACTGCCCAAAAACTCCCATTACTTTAGCAGAAACAAACTCGGCAATAAGAAATACCAAAGCCCAGAAGACTCCTGGAAAGGATAGAATCATTGCCGAATGTTTTAAAAACCCATCACCAGTGTTATCCCAATACTTAACCGATTTATTTAATAAATCGTTAGAATCAAACACCTTCCCTAAAGAATGGTCTGAAATACTTATCTCCCCAATCTACAAAAAGGGAGATAAAACAGACCCTGAAAATTACAGACCTATTTCACTAGTGTCATGCACAGCTAAAATCTATATGTCTATCATTAAATCCCGTCTCCAAACATGGATTGACAAAAATGATATATTACCAACCTAACAGACAGCTTTCCAAAAAGGGATGGGGTGTACTGAACAAATACTAATTTTAAACTCTATAACAAACTATGCAAGATCACTTAAATCCAAAACTGTCAAAAGCTTTTGACTCAATAAACCATCATAAATTATGGACAAAGATGGAGGCCATGGGCACACCCAAATATTTAACAGAGAATATAAAATCCTTTTATTCCACTTTACAACTTGAAGTGAAAACATCAGAAGGATACACTAATCCCACTAAGATAACAAAAGGTGTCCTTTAGGGGGACCCTCTAAGTCCAACTCTCTTTATACTTTATTTAGCTGATCTCCCAAAAGCCATTAATAAAAAACAAGAAGCACCTATCTTAGGGAAGAGATTCCAAATACTCATCTTTGTAGATGATACAGCAATTATAGCACCATCCGTAGAAAAATTAAATAAATCCCTAAGCAAATTCAAAAAATATCTGGCCTTAAATGGAATGAATCTAAACCCTGCCAAATCCAAAATAGTCATTTTTGGACGGAAAACAAAAAAAATAAGAAACATTAAAGTATTCTGGGGTAAAAAGGAAATTGAAATAGTAGACTCCTGGAAATACCTTGGAATAATCTTCTATAGACTTTCATCCTTCAAAACTCATCTAAAACTCATCTTTTTAAACCTTTTCAAAAAACAAAGTGCCCTAATTGGCACGTTCATATCCAAACATCTAAACAATTTCTCCTTCCACAAAAAGCTGTTTAATTCCCTTATACTATCCTCCCTGTTATATGCTGGGCCAGTCTGGGCGTGGCCTTCCATCAATGACCTAGAAGCAACTCAAAATGTTTTCTATAGGGGCCTATTCAACCTTCCTTATCTCACCCCTGAATATCTACTCCATGCTGAATTAAAAACAAAACCCTTAAGTTTCCAACTACTTACTACTACATTCACTTTGTGGAAAAAATTAACAATAACAAAAAACCCCCTAAATGCATACTGGTGGTGGACATACTGGCTTGATAAACCAAACCAAATCTTTAACCCAATTGGAAATTTTATAAAAATATTATCAATCCCACCTACTCTACAGAATATTCCCCTTTCAAGATTTACATTAGACCAGATATCAGACACCCATTGCTTAACGACTTCAAACTTATTAAAAGAACACTATTCATTAATTAAGAATAGGATCGACACCTCTAATTACTTTCCTCATTATAAACTCATCTCAGGGGCGGATACAGGGGGGGGCAATGGGGGCAATTGCCCCCCCCTTTGCCAGAAAATTTTGCTGTACAGTATAGGCAGAAAAAATGGTCGCCTCCTTCCGTAATATGCGATTGCCCCCCCCCCTTAGCAAAATCCTGTATCCGTCCCTGACTCATCTATTACTCAGATAAAAATGAAAACTCCTACCTCACACAAAGTGTACCTTGGACTATAAAAAAAATAATAAACCAAATCCGAATCAGCCCAAATCAGATATCCACCCCATTTGGTCAAGTTATAATGTCAAATTCCGAAGTATGCAAACTCTGCAATACAGGAAAAATGACTTGGATACACCTTCTGAAATTTTGCAAAATTGTGGCAACTCATACAACCAAACCCTTAGCATTTAAAATGCCAAGAAACAGCAAGGATTTCTACACTCAAACTATCCCTAGAATTTCTCTCCCGGAAGCATGGTATATCCTTAGAATAATTAAATTATTAACTAATTTAATTTAATTGAGAGATGATAAACCACCTATAAAATACATAATAGTTAAAATTAACCAAAAAAAAAATACTCAAATTGGGTTAGTAAAACATTTAACATAATAGATATCCCCATACTTCCAACATTAGTTGAATACAAAAATAACAAATAACACAACTTGAGTAAAATAACTAGCTATTACAACAAGTTAAATGTTGGCCAGTGAGCGGAATGCTCAAGGCATGACCTCTCTCTCTCTCTCTCAATACCATTTTTTTGAGAAAAAAACATAACTTTTGTCTAAAAATAACATTACGCTTTTTTAAAAAAGCAATTCCATTTTTTAGAAAAAAAAACATTAGCCTACGCACTTTATGAAAAAACATGTTTTTTAAAATTTGTAATTCTATTTTCCAAATTTTTTCCAAAAATTCACAATATTTATTTTAAAATTCGTATTTTTTCCCCAAAAATATTTTTTTTTCTGAATATTTGATGTTTTTTTCAAAATTTATACTTTTTTCACAAAAATGTGCGATATTTTTTTTCCAAGAATTTTTAATACATATATATATATATATATATATATATATTCGAAAAATCATCATATTTAAAAAAATTTCAAATTTTTCCACAAAAAAAACGTCGTTTTTTTCACAAAAAAATCTATATTTTCAACCGTCATGTTGCTGCAAAAAACCGTCATGTTTTGGCAAAAACCATCGTTTTTGCAAAAAACCGTCATGTTTTTTCACAAAATATCTCATATTTTTTTTTAAAAAATCGTAAAAAATATTGTCATGTTTTTTCACAAAATATCTTATATTTAAAAAAAATCGTAACAAATATTGTCATGTTTTTTCATGTCATGTTTATTAAAAAAAACGTCATGTTTTTTTTACAAAAAAATCACATATTTTGGCAAAAAAAATCATAAAAATTTTGTCATGTCTTTTCAAGAGACAACCGTCATGTTTTTTCCCAAAATATCTCATATTTTTTCAAAAAAACGTAACAAATATTGTCAAGTTTTTTTTTAAAAAAAGTCATATTTTTTTAAAACACCATATTTTTTCAAAAAAATTATAAAAAATATTGTCATGGTTTTTTAAGAAAACACCGTCATGTTTCTATAAGAAAAAACCGTCAAGTTTTTTTAAGAAAAAACTCATGTTTCTAAGAAAAATAAATCGTTTTTTCAAAAAAACCGTCGTTTTCTTTTTACAAAAAATCTCATATTTTGGTTCAAAAAAATCGTCAAAATATTGTCGTTTTTTCAAGAAACAACCGTCATGTTTTTGCAAAAAAACATCATGTTTTTTCACAAAATATCATATTTTTTCAAAAAAAATCGTAAAAAATATTATGTTTTTTCAAAAAAATTCATCCAATTACAAGCGTTATAGGCCTATAAAAAGTAATTTCTTAATTGGAATTCTGCGTTATATTAATTTGGTAAATAATTTCACGAAATTTGGCAACCTCTCTAGTAAATTAAAGTTAAAAAATAGTTATTTAATATTTGACGAAAACAGAAAGTTAAATTTTCTTATTTTTGACAAATAAATACAAATTTTAAATTTTGTCTCCCAGATGACCTGACCTAGTTTCTAAGGGCGCGTTTATGAAAAATGTCATAGCATAAAAACGTTGAGGCGTTTGATTTGCCCAAGAATTTAGTGATAAAATGTAGCGCATGAATTCTCTTTAATTTCCATAAAACGCTACGCCAAAATGCTATTGCATTTATGAAGTTACAGGAGGAAACTAGAGGAAAGCAGGCGATAAATGAGATCTACGTAAGAAACTTACCCAGCATGCACCTGAATATACCAATTTGCGCTATGATGAAGCGGAAAATATCTACTCCCGGTAGACCTTTTTTCCGCTTCCATTTTCCTCAAATTTTTTGAAAAGTGGCACTTCTGCTGAATTCATCAATGGTGCAGCGGAAACGGTACTTTTTTCAAATCATACGCTACCCGCTCTGCAAACAACTTTACCCTGTTTGGGCTGCTTTCATAAACGCGCCCTTAGTTGAGTTAGAAACTGGTTTTTTGTGCTCGAATCAGCAGCCATTTCTTCCTTCTATTATGTTACAATAGAAACATGACAAGCATCTCGACAGACTGTGGTAAGGGGGAAATTGGCGTGCCATGAATGCACGAAGTTGCTCAGAAGATGGCGATAGCGGCTGGAGCAAAAATTGAAAATATTTACAAATTCAAAAAGTAGATTTTACTGGACAAAGAATAAATAAACTAAAAATCATATAGATTAATAAAATATTCCAAAATATAGATAATTTATTCCCATAAAGTGTATGTTTTGTCTCCTTTCCAAAAACAAAGTGGTTTTTTTTACAAATTTGTTTCTGAGGGAGGGTGGAAATTTCAATGTTGACTGTGATGAGATTTTATTATTTTTAAAATGAAATAAATTTTTGTCACAGATAAGACAAAGCATATGCCCAAGTTTTAATAATTCTCTACATTTTGGTATTTTTGTTTTATTTATAGCTTATTTGGTTCTTAAGTTCTTGATCCTGTAAAATCTCAATGGGCCTTTAACATTACTCCAACACACCCTTAAGCCAAAACTGTTTTTCATAATTCTGGGCAACAACATTAGTGAGGATTTTTTTCATCTTGTTTCTTGTCCTTAGTTCTGTACGTTATTGGTTAACAAATAAACATTTTATTATTATTATTAATATTATTATTACTCCTTCACTGTGATAACTTGCAATTAATGATTGCTGAAATTCATGTTATTTCTAGTTGTTTTGAAATTCACACTTTTTGCCAAAACATCATAAGGAAACTTCTCCTATTAGTGCAATTCTGCAAGTTGGTCCACTTGTACAGTTGAACTATGAGTGCAGAAGCTAAAAATGATTTTTGTGTGAAATTGACTGATAGTGTAACCAATTATTAAAAGGTTATAACAATGTTAACAATTATAACATCTTTTGCAAGAATCATCAAAGACTGCAATTTTCTAGGTGCTACTCTTGGTTTGATTTTATTTTGGTCAAGGTGGATCAGGCACTTGTGTTTCATCTGAAAGTTTTATTAACTATTTTGCCTATTTAGTACCTACTGTATAGGACCCAATGCTCACCCAACCCACCTCATGCACACACTACCCTGTTTCTACATGCTGTGCACCTACTGCAATTTCTGTTTAGCTCCATTTGAACTTTCTCCTGCAGCCCAGAGGTTCCACTGTAGTTTATTCAGTGTCCAGGACTCAAGTATGCATAATCTAGGACCTGATGCCTGAATCTGTCAACCATGTATGATCCATCATCCTACACTGAAATAAAGTGATTCCAATCTCAACTACTATGTCTCTGTCCAAGCCTTCTGGTGAGATTCCAGCCAATTCTACTCACAATTGTCATCCAGTTTAAGGATAATTATACTATTAAATTTTTATTTTTAATGAGTTGGTTTGTAAGCATCATATATTTGGTGTCTACTTGACCTAATTATTGGAGATATTCAAGACAATTGCAAAGGTAATGGAGTTCATTGATGTTGTATGTTGTGGGGTGCATTGATTGTACTTTGTGTTAATCTGCTGATCATTACCTTGGTGCTGCTTGGGTTTTATGCCTTAGGTTGTAAGATTCGGCAGTTAGGCTTCCCAATACCTCATACTCATATTTAACCACACTGCAATTTGTGATAGGGATAGTTTATTTGTATTGATAGATAAATTGCAACCAATCACTGCAATTGGTGCAAAATTGTTAAAGATATTGTTAGGCATATTTATGGAGGTAGCTAAGACAGTTACAGTCCACCAAGCACCATTTAGTAAACCTTATACAAATTTTATAATTGTTTAGAAAAAAGAAGCTTAAAAAATTACAAGAAAAATTATTTTTAGCGGTAAAGATCATGAGTTTGACACTTAGTTTGGCATTTGCTCAACATTCACAATGTATTTACCACAATTGCTCATTAGCAACATTTCCTGAGTTTTAATTGCAATATTATTGTTTTTAAGCCTTACATTTACACCAACGTTTCCATCAGTTAAGGCTCTCCCTTCAATTAAGATACCAAAACGAATAAATTGGCATCCAAAATTGGCAAATCCAATTATCAAATTAACAGCTTAAACCAAAAACCGATAAAAATCCACACGTATTTATTCTGGATGAATTAATATTACAAGTCTTAATCTAATAATTCATCAATATTTAATTACCATCTTCCAGTGAGATGAAAGTTTTACATTAAAGACATAAGTAGCAAATTATACTACCTATTAATTATTTACAAATTGAGTTGTAGACAAGGAAACAATGCTTCTTCTCAAGATTACTAGATTTTTTAAATGCAAAGCATGAACTATAGTGCATGGATGGGCTACTTACTAATTTAATTACAACAATCATAATGAACAAAATGTATGCTTAAATTTAGATTTCAACCCTTCTGAACTTCTGATTGGGGCCACCATGTTTACTCCAGGCGATGACAGAAGCTTTAGCATTCCGATTGTTTGATTCAACATCCATAACTTTTCCAGTATCACTTCTTATTATGTGACCACCTTCAAAATGCCATTTCTGATTTGGTCCTCCATGGGGTGGATATGTTATGATCTTACCAGTCGATTGATTGATGTCTAATACAAGCCTAAAATATAATAGTAAAATTAGGAAGGATTTCACTTAACTTTTCTTGAAAAAGCGAGAATTAGCTAATTGATGCCCAACAAGTAGGAAATTGACATAATGCAAAATGTAGTAGGTACTTACCCTTTGTTGCATTCACTGTAAATCATGTCATTTTTGAAAGTCCACTGTTGGTTGCTTCCTCCATGGTAGGGAAACATTATAATCTCTCCATGAGCTTGATCATTAGCATTCTTAATGTCTAGTACCAAGCCAGTATCTACATTCTGAATATAAAATTTCATGTTGCAGTCCATCATTACCTTTTTGGCTATCAATGCAAAACAAGTAGGATGCTAATGTGAGTTCTCATTCTGCAAAATGTCATTTTATACCCAACTTGGTGATAAAGGAGTAAATATGATTACTTAGGTCTACACAAAAGCTAAAGTTACATAAATACTGTAAAGAATGTAATTTATAAAAATGTGCATTACAAGGAAACTATTTATTTTCAACAAAATACAGAATTTTACAAACAAGCTTATTCTTATCTTGTTCATATTGACACTAACTGCTGACATAAGCAAGGGAATTTTCCATGTGTGAACTTTAGATTAAAAACATGTAACTTCAAATAGAGAATGTGGGAATTTGCAAAAAATAAAATTCACCAACTCAAAATGTGTAAACTGGGATCATTTTGTTTGCATTTATAGGTTACTAGGTAGCTCATGAGATGAACCAATCTTCTAATGTTTTTCATATAATGGACATCACTGGAATTAATAATGAGTTTTAAATTAATTTGTTGAGAAAAAATGAGGTCAACTTTTAAAACTACAAAATTGCACGACTTTTCAATGCTTTTTTCATAATTTAAAGTATCAAAAGCAAATGAATTAATGTGAAAAAAAATAAATTGTAAAAAAGTGTAAATGAATTAGATTATAACATTATGAATTAAGATACAGATAGATATTAGCATAGACAAACACACCGCAAACATCTATATGCCTGAGATTATTTTCAAATCAATATTTCAAATTTCACTGCATTTATATTAAAAGCATAGGATATAAATCAGCATAACACTATATTAGAAATTAAATCTACTACTAATATTATATAAATTAAATGATTTATTATTCTCAATTACTTAATAATTTTCAAACTGTTCAAGCACTTTCATTAAGTAGGCCTAACGAACATGGTTTTTCATTGTAATGCATTTGTTTGTCATCAAATCACTTTTTAAGAATTATTTTGACTTTTTCGCAAATTAAGGTTAAAGCTGAGCGACAGTGGTTTAGTGGTTACACACCTGCCTAGCAATCGAGGAAACTATGTTCAATTTATAATCTTTGCTGCCTAGACCATGGTTTTCGTGGTCCCTGTGACCCTTCCAGGTGAATGCTGAAGCAGTAGTCTTTAGTCGACCATGACAGCACACACCCCTCCCTCCTCTTTCCATGGGCTCTGAGCCTGCAAGGTACTTAATGCCCTTGTTGAAACAATTAACAAAAAAATTAAAAGTGAGGCAAACAAAATGAGCAAAGCCTCAACACCATTGGGTATTACAAAAATTTATTAATAATGAAATAATGTTTCAATAAATAAACCGATTATGATGATTTATAGTAAAGACATGCAAATTGGTAAGGTCTAGGACATCCACTTAAAAAAATTAGCATAGGTGCAGGTTAAATGTTACTAGACCCAGGAAACTGAGATGAAATACGACCTTCAAAAAGTTTACTGAATTGGAATATTTTAAGGATGAAATAAATCTCTGGTACATGACCAATAGTTACCAACTTTGCTTAACATACATTTGAATACACAGGACAGTGATTGTAAACATCACTTATACATTTATTTTATACATAAATTAGTTAAGGTCAAACTACCATTAAATTCTATTGAAGTGTTGTCAATGAAATTAATTTTAATTGCCGTAACACATTGTGTTATATTTTTGGTAGACAAGCACATTGGTAGAATTAAGGTTCCCACATCAAAAAATTGACAAAGCTGTGGGTTAACCATTACCAGAACCCACAAAAATTATCCTAATAGAAATTTCAAAAAAGCAAACTAAATTGAAATATTCCAATGATATAGGTCTTGTTGCAGTCATGTCTATTTGGGACAAATTTACCTAACATACACGTGAATACACCAGGAGTTGATTGTAGTCTTATCCTAGTTTGCCCTAATAACAGGAATAGTTCACTCTCAGTTATGGAATAACGAGATATTTAGCTGATAAAAAAGCCTCAGGACAATATGTCATTTACAGGGAAAATACACTCTCCTTATTCACCTTCAATTAGTTTAAATTTTCAAAATTTTCATGTTTCCCCATGTCTAGCTTTCATCTCTTCCAAATAGAAATGAAGCCTAAACAATCATCACTATGAATGAAAAGAAATCAAAACCAGTCTTAATGTGTTCAATAGCACTAAATTTGAAGTTTGTCACAGAACTTGGGAGAAATGTATAAAGGGTTCGAGGATGGAGTGGTACCAAAATGACTATACTGACCAAGGATATGAGCCAATGCACAGCATATTTATGTTTAACCCTGGAAATTGAAGTTTAATCCATTAGAATGCCATTTTCCCTAAACCAGTAACACTTTGTCTACCAAGCCCATGAATATATCCAGCTAAATCTACATTTAAAAGGGATATCCCAGCAAGTGTTTTGTTCAGATTTTAATTTTAAATACTCTGCTTCTGCATTCAAAATGGTAATTTTGTATACCCGTATCAGGTAATAATATGGTATCTTGTGGCAATAAATAAAGTATCTAAAAACAAATCTCTTTTAACAATCTTGATTTTAATAGGTAGCTTTTATTACAGTGAGACATTGAATAAGGATGCAAGAAATTTTATACTTTCATACATGAAATAGATATAGGCTGGCATAACAAAGCATGAAAAACACACAAAATTCTTAACCAGTTCTGTAATGCACAACATCGGACATGTCCATGGCTAAATATACCAGTATGATAGACTTAGAATGAATTTGCAATTTCATTCACAATTTTATTAGCATGCCTATTAAATTATCAATACATGTACTTCCATACAGAAGTTCAGTTATTCTTTTCTCTGAATTAGGGTTTAAAAGTGCAGTAGGCTTGCTAAAATAATTCAATAAATTGTTAGTAAAAATAATTCTTACTGTCATGCACCCTTTAGGAGTCAGATTCCATTGAACATGCATTAAAATGTGATTTTAGTTTAAAAATAATTAATAACATCCACTGGTCACACTTTCACACCTACTAAGGCTAGTTTTATCTGGTGCAAATTTCTAACAACCATATTGTTTTGCACAAATCTGATATTCTATATCCAATACTCTATTACAATTTTTCAGATCAAATCATAACTTACTACCATTCATTCTCTCTTTTAAAAAAACCAGGTTTTTTATTTTAAATTAAGTCAGAATGGGTTATATGATACACATTCTCCATCATAGATCTATCATAAACCTTAATTTACTGGTAGAAAAATTTATTTCTTTGACATACCTTTTAATTTATTTAATTATGTACACATTTGACAGTGTAGTTTTAGATTAAAAATTCTAGGACTAATATACTGAGTCCCTTGACAAGCCAGGTAAGTTCTTACTAACTAAAGATGGAATATGTACAATTACTGATATTGCAATTAAACCAAAAGAGTGACTTTTGAAGCATGTATGCTCATAGAAAGTAGGCCTACTACTATTATAGAGGAAGAACTTGAGATAAAAAATTATCAACAGTAACCTTGATTCACCATGAGTGGAAAGTGTGTAAATATTATCTGACCTGACATATACAGCATTCAATATTTGAAAAATGATGCCAATCCTTAAATCTAAAAAACGAAAACAAGTTGATTAGCATCATATAGTTATCATCAAGAAAAATTAAAGGACAAACATGGGACAGCATTTCTCTGGTGCCTGCCTCATGATAACTATTCCTAAACTTTATTCTTAAGAAAACTGAAGATTACCAGATAATGTGGAAGTAGTGCACAAATAAAAAAGCAGCAAGTTAGAAAAGAAACTTCAACCTTGGCAATGAGCCTCAGAAATTAGGCCAATGTCAAGGGAAAAAATATGTATCTCTTGGGTTTTGAGAAAAAGGGTCATTCCTCTGAAATGGAAATATCTGTGGGAAAAATGCTTTTAGACAAATATGTAATATTATATATGATTGAAAAGGTTAAATTGTGTAAATTTTGATTATGATATCCATGAAAGAAATTGAATAATGTTTTATAATATTATTTCCCTCTTTTAAAAGTGTAAAATGTTTCACCAAAGAAAAAAAAATTAGTTATTTTTTATAAACTCAGAAATCGGAAAAGCATGCAAATTTTAATGTAAAGCAATTGTGTTTAAGTAAAATATATCTTTTTATTTGAAATAAAAAATTGTTATAAAATTCTTATATATATGCACATAAACATAAATAATTACCAAAAATGTACTTCTCAATATGTAATGTTCATCACATTTTTCAAAAAAAAAAATAGCTTTAAATTTTGAGAACAGACAGTCATACAAATTACCAGTATAATAAGAAAAGTAAGCCAAATGTGCTTTTTGGCCACTAACACATCCGATTTTACAGTATAATAAGAAAAGTAAGCCAAATGTGCTTTTTGGCCACTAACACATCCGATTTTCATACTTTTTGTGCCT
>JAQIXP010002819.1:0-14251 GCA_034700285.1 Proteroiulus fuscus
CAGTTTAAAGAAGACGAATTTAACATGGAAATTCCCATAGAGGCATGCTCTAAAAAGTGTGGACAGCCCCCTTAACTGGTATTTAGATAGACCCTAGAATAAATCTATTAAATCTACATTTAAAATTTTAAAAAAAAAATTAAATTGTAAAAGTTACTAAAAAAATAAATGAAATTATAGTACTTTTTTTTCTTAAATTAAGCTTTTTAAAATGTATTTAGTTAACATACGTGTATTTACTAATCCACTTTTTCTAATTCTAATTTGTTAATTTGTTCAATTAATACAATTTTGTTTTTAAGATCAAAGAATGCAAATCTACCTGTAAATAATGTAAACTGCTATTATGCTATCTAATACCGGGTTAATTATATTCTGACCTAGCCATTCCCTCAATCCCCAAATTTAGTGGTTATAAGATACCCCTGAAATACAGCAAACACTAAATGCATGGAAGATATGCAAAAAAGCCGATAATTTGGCGAATTAAATAGCTATGCATTTAAAAAAGCTTTAACATACTCAGTTTAGTGATTAGTTAATTATAATTTAACACTTTTATTTGTTAAATACATTTTTAGAATTAATTTAAAAAATAGAAAGAAAAATGCTTAAATGTTCATTAGCATTGCAAATGGACAATTTGTTGAGATTACAAAATAAAATAAAAAACATCACGTTATATGTTTACATGCAAAACCTTATTAGTCGTTATAGCACTTAAATTATGTATTTTATATACGTAATGCGATAATAATTACCACAACCTTGTCTACTTCTTTGACGTTCCTTCCTTTACTTGTCTTATATTCAGTTATTTGTTTGTACACACGCAATACAGATTTGGATCCATGTCAGAAATACAAACAATAAAAAGCTACATAATAAGAAAGTGATTTACTATAATGGAGAAAAACGGGAACAAACAATTGAATTTTAGTAGCAGAATATATATATACTTTTTTGGTTTATGATAAAGGTGTGTGGACGTCCTACCGTTTTAAGAGCTGTTCCAGAATTCATGGTACCTGAATTGAGGCTGAGTTAATGGACAATTTTTATTTATTTTGAACTTCTGCTGCATAGTTACGATAGACAAATTCTGACTATAGAAAACAGTGTGAGGCAGACCATTTATTGTAATTTTAGCATAATCACTTACAAATTTGCATTTATCTTTTTAAAATCATGCTAGTTTCGAGTAATGTTGGGGGGGGGGGGGCTAGTAGCATGACTTATAAGGAGAGTAATTTTGCTATTTTTAAATTTTCAAATTAATTACTTTACATAAAATACTCAAAAAAAAAAAAGATTTTTAAGGAATTAGTGCCATCAATGCTAGCGATTTAAAACTACAATTTTATACCTACATAAAATGGCGGCCATTGTTATTTGCCATAAACTCATGCTGCCATCTATGAGAAGTTACTTGCAACACCCCGGGCCCTATTTCATCAAGATTCTATAATTTAAAATCCTGAATTTCAATCCAGAATCCAAAAAAAAAATATATTTTCTTGGAACAAAACCAATCCAAGCCTGAGAATTATTTATTAACTCATCAATTCGTCAATCCATGAAAGATTTTGGATTTTGGATTAGGGATTGTACGATGGAACCAAATTCCTGTAGGATTCTGGATTGAGATTGAGGATTTTAGATTCTAGAGCCTTGATGAAATAGAGCTTTGATCAGTCACAAATAGAATGGTCAACAGTGTATTATGTTAGGAATTTTGAAAGTGGTCTTATAATTGTTTTTAAAACTGTGTGTAAATAAATACATGTTCACCAATTCATGTGCTGTTCCCTGTAAATTTCCATTTTGGATGAGGATTTCAAAAACGTGATAAAGGTATTTAGATAATTCTTAATTGAATAACTCCAGAATAGCAAATAATTACTACTTGGCGAGTGTTATTGCTTATATAGGGTTTATTTTGTTGCAGTTTAATTGGCACTTACATAAGCTCCAAGTAATCTGTTTTGTAGTTTTCCTTAAAAATTGTTTCCAGACGTAGCATTTCAGGAAGTAAAGTTGAAACACGAAAAAAATATTGTTAACTATAACTTTGAATATAAGCGTGCATGTGAAAGGAATAAATAACCTTAGATTAATCTTTTGAAATATGAAAAAAAGGTATAACAAAAGCAGGATTGCTTTTGTAGTCTATATTGGTTTCATGTGAAGAGTGAAGCTTCCCTGAGAAAGCTTGCTCTATTTTTGTATCCTTGTAACGAAGATTTTCCTAGTGATTGTTCTTGTCTGACCTGTTGACCCTGTCGGCATGACTAGATACACTTTCATCAATTAAAGCAAAAAACCTCAGCATTCCCAAGCTTTAAAACCGTGCCTAGCTGCAAAATATGAAAAGCAATATATTTAAATTGAAGGCCGTAAAGTGTAAATGAATTATTTTAAATAGTTTGTTGGATTTCCCTGCATGCTGATACTTTTAATATCATACAGAAATTTTACTTTGCAATTTTAATATGTTTGCTGGTTTGTTACTTTATTACCCAAATACTAGTGTAAAATATTTTTAAATATATTAAAACTAAAAATCTTAGGAAATATACAAGAATTAAGATACATTTTAATGTTATAAAAGAATTTATAATGCATTAGTATAAAACTAAATTCATTATTGAATGCATATATTGGATATTGAATATATCTCAAATGTAATAACATCAATCCAATTCAATTCAGTACTATACTATCAGCACATCGTGATATAATTGAGGGGGGGGGGTGACAATCCCTTCATAATTATATATATGTTTTCAATATGGATGTATAATCTAACAGATTGTGCTGTGATGTATGCCCTATATCCTTCATTACTTGTTTTATATATTTTAAAAAATTAAATAATTTTACTAGCCAGATCCTATTTTGACAATATCCTAAATGTCTAATGTTAATAAACTCTGTCTAGATCTGATGTACAGACCTCATTATTGTTTTGATCTGAAAAAATTGCACATATACATATGTTCTAGTGGTTATGGGAAAGCAGATTACAATAGTGAAAGCGTAACAGTTTATTGGCACATCCTCTATAGCAAATCCTTTGTTGTCAAAAATAAAAATTGACACCATTAATGCATATTACGGGCAAATCGAAACGTTATTTATAAGCATTGCATGATAATATTGCATGGAACAATAGATGCAATTAAAAAAATTAATTAAGATTTTGACTCTGTTGTGGGAAAACGTTACTGAAGTATCCTTGGGATGAGTATTTTTTTATAAATATAGTATAATAGTTTGATTTTTTTTGCTATAGTAAGCCATTGTTATATGTAAACTTCTAATATGAATACGGTTTTTCTTTCCCCTTGATTGCTCTTGAAAATTTTCATCAATCTGAAGGCAAACCACCTTTATTATAATTATTAGTGTAGCTATTGGCCATTATTCCATTGTGATTAATAATCTTTCAATAATATAATTGATTGGATCATTTTTTGGTACCTTAATAATATTACTATTAGTATTAATTGGTTAATTATAAGCTTTCTTTCAAGCCACATAACTGCTGAAAGTTATGATAATTAAAGGTTTTTAAATGCTTATTTTAAAAGTTATTTGGTATACAGTTGTAATTAATAAAATCTGTTTATAAATAAAAATTATCAATGATCATGATGTATTAGTTTAGACTTGCATCATGATTTAATCAATTTCCCAATCACGATTAAGCCAAAAATCTTCAAAGTTCTTCCGTATTTAAATAGGCTTTATTTTGCGTTAGAAAATAGCAAAAAACTTTGATATTCATTGTAGCATTTTTGTAATTTTACTTGCATAATGTAATTATTTACTTTCTAATAGAATTTAGCATCTCATATGGTATTTGACCTGCACTTGTTGCTATGATAACTATTATAAAAGCTGAAAAATGCCTGTATTTTTTGTGTATACGAGCATACTCATAAAACTTGTTTCATTATTATTTTAGTAAAAATGAGGACAAATACAATTTCCAAATACTTTTCATAAAATCTTTTATTAGGAACCCATTTTTAAATTAATTTACCCCTATAAACTTGAAGATTTGAATTATAACGTTACACATTGTGATTTCAAAAGTAAATATAGGTCATCAGGTTTTCGGGTTATTATTTCGGGTTTTGGGTTAAATTCGGGTTCTGATGTATCATCATCTTGCAATTTCTATCATTGTGTGTGTTTTACACCCCCTCCGAAGCTTAATTTGCTGCTAATCCCATTATAAGAGCAACAGGTGATGATATACATACTTGTATAAATTAGTTTACTTGTTCAGATATATTCTTGCATGAATGTAATTTTTTACCTTAAAATAACAAAAAGAGATTTGAAATTTTTGTGGTGAGTTTTTTTTGAGAAAGTTTGGCAGTTGTAAAGTAGCAATTAAAATCTTTCTTTTTTGAATTCTGAATGCTCAAAATTGAGTAAAAAATAAAAAAGTCATTATAATTAAGAAGTATCCTATTGTTAATTCAGGATAGGAAACAAAGCAATTTTCCATAAATCTCTTACTGTTCTCAAAACTAGAAGAATTCGTGTAATTTAAAAGAAAAATATTTCAAATGTTACCGGCTTATTATGAAGTGGCAAAAATTGTGTTTCAAAGAGTTGAAAGTACTTTATAAATAGGTCTTAATACTTGTATTTCAAGCAGGAAGAACAGCCATAAAAAGTTGCGAAGGTTTATTTCGTGTTTATTACATGCATTTGTAATATTCGCAAGTAAAGAAAATTCTCAGAACTAAACAAGATAAAAACATATTGATTGATCAATAAAATGGGAACAACATAAAGAATAATAATACGTCATTATACGTGTATATATATACATTGAATGGGAATTATAGGAATATGAAGGGAATTGTATATATATTCATAATGTACAAGTATTATTGGTATAAAATAGTGCATGGCTAATACCATAAAAATAACATACTTGTAGACTGGTTATATCTAAATTTATGCAAAATGTATCAGTACTAATCAGCGTGACAAAAGTGTTTTGAATATTATGCATTCAAATGAATAATACACTTTATTTTTCTTTTTGTAAATTATTTTTGCTTTTTTTTAAATGATTTTTTTCACTTTTTTCTGCTTTTTAAAATAAGGCATGAAATGCCTTGCTTTTGTATTATGTAAAAATATTCAATAATAATTTTTTTAAATAAAAAGAAATAAAATGCAGACAATTTAAAAATAAATTTTAAATGTTTTAATTCTTTACATTTTATGTAATTATGAAATTTAGACATAAAAGTAAACTATAGATCATGAAAGTAAAAACAAAATAAATGTCATGTTTTAATCTGCATAATATTTTGTTTATATCAGATTATAGTGTTACTTTTTTTTTTAGGAAATAAGTTTTAAAATGTACAAATAATTTTGGGTCGATCATTGACATTCTCGCTTCTACACAATGCCACTGCAGCATTATAATTTCCCCCAAAATCACCAAAATAATGTTAAGTGCATTGGCACAAATAGTGATCCCTGTGGTTAACCCTGCCTGTGCAAACAATAGCAATGGCCTGATGACAGTTTATTATGACAATTATTATCTCGTCGCACACATACACATGCCCCATGCTGATTAAGACTGTCATAGAATCACAGATTAGGCAAAAAAATTCTTGATATTTTAGTTACTTTTCATCCTTATACCTATTTCGGTAGAAAAATACATTTCAGACTTATAGGGTCGAATTTCTGCGGCATTATTTTCAAATTTTTAAGCTGCTTAAAATTTATGTAGAAAATTTAGCTGCTTTTAGAGAAATCTTGAGTCTTGACTAAGCTTTCTTTTATGTATAAATTTTTTTCTGCAGAAATTTTTCATGTTAATTTGGAAAATAGTTTATGCAGAAAGTATTTCATAGGGATACTTAGTATTTCGGATGCTGGATGATCTGGATCATAATATTCAGGGCAAAACCGAATTACTGGTACCAGACCTGCACATTTTTTGTCATCTGGGGAACATTCAAGTATTATGTCATCATCTTGGGGGAAGTGTGTTTGGGGGGGTATAAAACCCCACCAAATGATGATGCAAAATGACAGGGGGGTAGAGAGGGAATTATTTAAAGGTTGATACATCATTGTTTCAGTTAAGTTTTGCACTTCTGACGAAGAATTAGGTATGAAGACCTGCAACTTGTGCTGGCGAGCAAATCATTTTGTACTTTATGGACCCTCCTTCAGGTTGATAAAGTTTCTTGTGACGTCACCATCGTTTGATATCATTTAAGCGTGACTAAATTTTAAGCAGGGTTTGCAAGACAGGATCATAAAGTGCAAACAATTTTGCAAACATCTTAGGTTATATCTACATGCATCAATGTGTCCAACTTCATCTCATTTAGTTTTTAAATGGAATTTCAATGTTTCATTCTTTGAATATAGTTATTCTAATGGAAAAGTTCTAGAGCAAAATGTAACATTTACCACTTTGCTGAAACTGTTTCTTTTAATTTTATCAAAACTTTTAAGCTACATTTACGACCTGACGAATAAATGAATAAACAACACAATTCCATTAGGTGATTTAATTGCTAATTATTATACAAGTGGGTAAACACGCACATTATACTTCGGTTTGTAAATTGACCTGCTATTAAAAGCTAAATGCTACTTAAGACCTGCATTTTTAAGACATTTCGGCAAGTATTTTCCAGAAAAGGGAGATGGCATCATTTGATCTTTGCCATTATTCTAACTGTCCACCTACAGAATTACGAGCTATAAGATAGCCAACTATTGCTACAAACGGTGAAATCCATGTAGGTAAAACCCACCGTGTTACAGTTGGTCATTTTTTAATGCGAAACAAATTCGTACGTGTTCCTATTTCTGATGACCTCGTGATAAAGTACAGTTACCTTGAGGGGAATTTTTTAGAAAAATTCGTGATAAGTCTATGGGAATTAGCACCATCCTTACAGTACGTTTTATTGGTCATAATCCACATTATAAGAAACCATCCATTCACTTTTGAAAACGATGTAGGCTATTTTTTTTTTCACATTTATCGTGAAGTGAAAATAAAGGGAAAAGAAATTGGGGTGGAGGAGGATCCCTTTACAGGTGTGCTCAATGATAAGAAGAGCAGGTGGAGGAGTTTACACGTTATATGCATCTGCAATAGGATGAATCTTTATGGATTTAGGACTGGGTATAAATAGATGGACTTTCTGCTAAATCTCATCATTACTATTATTGTTCTGTGCTGGGAATAGCTTATCTCACTGCATCAAAAGGATTTTATTTCTATACTGGTGAGGATTTACTTCGTTTACTTATTTGCATCTTTACCTTAAGGTTTTAGGGATTCATCACGCAGAATAAGATTAGATTAGTGTGAGGATTTTCTATGGTTTCTTAAAAAAAAATGGCTTCAGGAATTGTGAATTTTAAAAGTTTCAAACGATTCTGCAAGTTAGGGGGAAAAGACAAAGTAAGCAATGGTAAATTAGTTTTTAAGTAATTGAAATTAAATAATTTTGCTTAAAATTTTGATTAACTTGGGTGAGTGCTGGACATCTTAAGACAGTAAGGAAGACAATCTACAATTTTAAACATAAAAGTTTTCAATTATTTTTTTGAAGGAAGATAAGTTTAAAGAGTACAGAAAAAGAAATATATTGAAACCAGAAATATAGTTTATTGTTTAGAAAGTTAAAACTGTTCTGCATTTTAGGCCAGTAGCTGCTTTTAAAATTTCATCTTTGCAAATATTTGCAGAATGAAATATTTGTATAGGCCTACTAAACTAGTTTCTTTTTAAAAATTAATTTATAAGTATTAAATTAAATAAGCTTTTTCAAATTTCTGTTTTACTTTTGTTTTATACCAATGAAATGCATCATTTCAAAAAATACAGATCATTAATAGGTATCAATACTATTATACTATTGATTTACACATTTAATTAACGCTTAAGAAATTAACAATAAAATAGTACTTATTCTTGGTAAAGAGCTGTTAGATAGTTTAAGCAAATTTTATATGGCAAAATATGCCTGTAAACATAGCAAATTTTATAATATCATGCATGAAAGAGATAATTGCAAGGTAGTCTCATACTCATATTGTTCTAATTATAGATTCATCAGTCAATTATTTTATCATCATGCATAAAGGATTAATTGTGCTTGGTAAGCATTTTTAAGCTAAATTCAGTGAACATATTTTTCGTTTTCTGAAACGATTTTTAAGCTTACTTTATAAATTTTGATGCTTTTTTCAAGATTTACTCTGAATTTTATGCCTTTCATTTTATAGCATTAGCAATTGCTGTAGCTATTGCCATGCCAAAGGTAAGTGAACGAGAAATTCACGATTAATTCTATAAAAAATACATATAAACAACGAAATATAGGCAACATGTACACCAGGGGTTATGACCCTGCGTGCAGTTTACATAAGGAACATAACCAATCTTGGGCATAGGTTAACTAATAGCAAGTTAATTTAGCCAGGTCATATACCTCTTAAAGTACACCTTACAATCAAAATGTTAAATGTTTCTTACAAGAAATAATTTACGATGCCACAAAGTTAAATGTCAGGGCACCGAGTTCTGCTCTTTAGTCAATTATTTTCAATTTATTGAGTATAGAATAGCAAAATTTTATCTATTTTATGTGGTTTTGTTTTGTACATATAGCTTTATATGTTCTACCTCGTAAAACATGTGACTAAAACAGTATTCTGTTGTGTTTAGTAACTTTCATAATTCTCATTTGTACTCTGTAATTGAAAAAGTAATATACCTAGATTGAGGTCATCTCAAAACTTTAATGGTTGTAAATTATTTTCTTTGTCCATGGGACATCACACTGAGTATGAAACGAGTACAGACAAAATTGATGTTTTGTTCAGCAATCAGAAAGGAATATCTCTTGTAATTTTATTATAAACTATTGAAATAGAATTTCTTAAAGAATTGCTACAAACGGAATACTGAATTTGAAAAATGAAAATGAAATTTTTTTCATGGGGAAATAAAAGTGTGAATACAAAGATACATGATTATTATCATATAAAATTGTCCTGCTTATACGCTCGTATTGCTGTTAGCATTAAATAATGTTTTTCGTTTTTGAACTTATAAATACCATTATAATTTTTCGGCGTTACTTTAGTTAAAATTAATTACTATATTTAATAGATTTTTGCCTAATTTTGGGGGATATTTTCCGAAGTCATTTTTAAACACTTTTTCCGAATTTTAAGAATTTAAAGAAACTATTTCCACCATTTCGATTACAATAAGCAAAGTTTTCTTACCTAATATTTGTTTCTCATTTAAATATTTAAAGTAGTTATGTGATTTAGAGAGAATTATTATTAGTTATATATATTTTAAAAATCTATTATTATTTTCAATTTTTCTAAGAAATTTAGGATTAGGAGCTTTATAAATTTCTGGCGGGAACTTTCAACATTGAGATGGGACATTTGAGTTACACATGTTCACACACCAAAGTTTACTTATAGCTGCTATATCACAGAAACTTAGACATTATACACATTGGCGTAATTGTGGGGGTGGGGGCTTAGCGACTGAAGCTCCCTGCAAAAACCAAAAATTCTTGCATCAAAAATGCAGAAAAATCAAACTCAGTAACTTGTATGTCAAGCCCCTCACCCCATAATTTTAGAAATTATGCCACTGATTATTACACACATTACTACGTGTTTTTCCATTTGACATTTGCAAACAAAAAGCAGATAGTTACAAATGAATTGGGCTGTTATTTAAACTCAGGTTAAGAGACAAGCCTTTTTTAATCAACCTCAAACCTACACTTTACCCGATGGTGTTGAATTCATTGTTGGCCAAGTTCGATCTACATTCACATGTCAAGGACGTAAATATGGCTACTATGCCGATCAAGACAACAATTGCCAGGTAGGCCTATTTTCAATTTTTTAGTGCCGCCATTTTGTTTTTCATTTGTGGTATTGCAGCAATGTCAGTTTTCAATTACTATTTTGATGTCAAGCTAGATTATAAGAGCAAGTCTAAGAATTATTCATCAAACCATATTATTTTACATAGAAAATCGTTTAATGAGTAAATCTCAGACTTTCTATGATGCGTCAGATTGGCATAAATCTTGTAATTAACAATTTATACACTGTTGCAATTCCGCCCGAAGAAAAATGGCGCCGCTAACATCGCTAATACATTTTGACTGAACTGATTTCGTCTTGTAAAAAGTATACAAATAATAATTTGAAAATGAATGTTTTCTTAGATTTTCCACGTCTGCAATCCAGTTGTGTTGGCTGATAACACTCAGCAAACTCAGATGTTCAGCTTTTTCTGCGGAAATCAAACCATTTTCGACCAAGCAAGATTAGTTTGTGCGCATCCAGAAGATTCCCTTCCTTGCTCCGAGGCCCAAAGTTATTTGCACGTCAATGACTTATTTTTCATTACTGAACGACCACCATTCTTTCAAGGCTAAACTTACTCCAATTTAATTTAAATATGCTTTGCTTTTACGGCTAAAATTACAATTTCTCTCCATTGTCATAATGGACATGAAACAAGATGTGGTGAAGTGATGCTAGCATTTCCTATGCAAGTGCTAACATCAGCATTTTTCATTCTCAAGAGATTAATGCCAAAAAAAATTAGTGATTGACCAAACGAAACTTCTCTTAATTGCCATTAATTCATTCAGGTTGGGTTTTACCATTTAAATGCTGTATTGAATATATAAGAATAAATTTATGCTATTGTGTTCCCCAGTGAAAATATCAATATACCGGTACCAGATAAACCAGTAGTGTTGGAAATTTTGGTATAATGGCATTTGGTCAATTTTGCCAGTAGGCCTAATTGGGACAATTTCAAATACTTGCAACCATAAAACCAACGTATGCATAATTGGATAAATTTATTTGTTAATGCCAGTATTGAATTACTCAACAGTCAACACGACCTGTGTTGTTAGTTGTTGGTATCAGGGCATTTGACCAAACTGGTATATAAAAAAATATTGACCTAATAAATGTTTTCCCCAGTAATTCCAATAATGTTGGTTATATTAATATTTTCACTGGGGTTGGTCCAAAGCATGCCTCATAGTCAAGATCTTTATGGATGTGTTGAATTTCATAAACATTATTCCATAAAAAAAAATGCAATTATTTAGCCAAAAATGCATTGCTTAACATTTAGATTCTGATTTAAGTAGTCCATGATGTTGATCAATGTATTTTTTGTTTTGTGAGTAATTTTAAATTTTCATCACTGTTAGACGTCAATACTAAATTTTTCATACAAATAAATCAGCCATGTCTGATAACTTAATATACAACTAAATTATATGGAAGGATTGTATGCTTGAAATTCTCATAATTATAGTATCATCATTGGACTGTAAACAAACTATACATATATGTTGACAATTTGTTGATAATTAAATTTGATAGTTTTTACAGAATAATATAAGCTAAAATTTAATTATATACAGAGTAAAAAATATTTAAAGAATTTGAATTATTATAATGTTATTTTTTTAACAACGCTTAATTTGAGACTGTATACATTTCTAATTTAAATGCAGACATTAACAAATATTCATTGTATAATATGCCAAACTATATTTTGTAATGTATAAGGATGTTGATGATTTTCAATGAAATAGCTTTTATAAAGAATCACCAAAATCATCATAGCTATATAAATTGTTAAAGGATAGAGCTATATCTATGAATAAAATATACATGTTTTTTGCAACTTTTAGAATAATTTTATTTCACTTTGTAATTATACAATCAATTTGCGGAAGACTAGTTGGCTGAGCGAAAGTACAAATCCTGTAGGAGTTGGTTGCATTGTATTGAATTGGTAAAATGTATAGTTTTGAAGCTCTTTCAGCTAGCCAAATCGATTAATTTTGAAGGCACTGATATCATATTTTGGCTGCTGACCGAGAGCCAAATCTCGAAGAATAATTCCAACAATTGGAGCGAATTTAAATCCTTTTCCTGCAAATAAAGAAATACTTGTGTTCTTAACTCACATTCATGATAACATTAACAGAAGATGTAATTTGATGTTTACCACTAAATCCTGCACCAATGATGGTATTTGAATACTTCGGATGTTTGTCCAAGATAAATTTGTGATCTGGTGTAACCTATAGAAATAAGAGACTAAATGTTACTATTATTCTTTCCTAAATATCTTATATGTTTATAGCACTAAATTTGAAGTTTGTCAGAGAACTCGGGATAAACACTAAGAAATTGAGGTTAACAGATGTCCATATTGACTCGCAGATGAGCCATCACTTTGTCCTTTACAATTGAATCCCAGAAACGGAAGTCAAAGCCATAAGAACTTTTTGTTCACTATGAACAGTGCAAATGCTTTTTTTGTGTATGAATTGGCCATTTAACACCAAGGCCACTTGGTGGGCTTAATGTTGACAACCTTTTTTACAACTGTATCGAACCTTCTGTGTGATTGTGAAGTACATGTAGATTGTACATCTGTTTAAATTCTCTCCAACAGTTATTCAGAATTATAGATATACAATATAACTACTACAATATTATGCATATAGCCAAAAACTAACAAATATACTTAATATTTTATTATTATACATTTCACATTGGTCAGTTTTTAGGTCTGTTTCGGAGAATTAATTCTCAATGGAAATTTCTGGAAAACGATGTTCTGGAATGTCATATCGTATATTTTGTTTTACTGTCAGCCAAACTTACCGAATATTTACATTTTCCCATAACTTCAGGATATGTTTCCAAACCAGGCAAATGGTCTCTTACATAGGCACATAATTCGTCCAATTTGGCATGGGTTTTTTCATCATCACCTGGTATATCTATGTCAAAGGGTATGCCACCATCGAAGCATACCTGAAATTAATGAATCACAAGAAATTAACAAGAGGCAAATTCAAACATAATTAATGAGTAAATTAAAAAAAAAAAAAACAACGTATGGATGAATGAAGAAACAAAATTTAGGATTTTACTTTTTGGTTGGAGGTGTTATTGGCTGTATTGCAAAATGTATGGGGGTATTAGCAATTTTGTTACAAAATGTTACAAGGGATTCTTCAATTTGTAATTTCCAATGAATCCATCATTTTTATTTGTAAATTTTCTCCAAATGTTACCTTTACTAAGCCAGGATATTCCAAAGAGGGGAATCCATAGATATCAACGTCTATATCAAGGAATGTAGGCATTCCGTTTTGAATTGTATGAGACCCAACTTCAGTTTCCTTCCAGTACATGTAATACGGTCTTTGAGGCTAAGTGTGAAAAATGTAAAAAGTTCTTTGTGTAAAATTTGCCAAAAACAAAAGTGAATGTTCCTGTCTTACTTGGATGGGAAGATCAACCCCAAGTTTGGAAACAAATGATCTTGTCCATGGTCCCAGACAGAGAATTACTGATTTGGATTCAAATATTCCTTTACTCGACTTTACAGTGACTTTTGAACCTGGAACTATTTCAGTTACAGTACAATTGTCTATGATGTCTGCTTTGTTTTTCCGAATTTGCTCCTAAGAAGATAGTGCAAATGCTTAGGAAATTCTTCAGAAATATGATAATTTGAAAGGATTGCTACTTAATTGTTTCAAAAAACAACCTGTAATGCAGCCAATCCTTTATCTGCCAAAATCACCCCACCATCTTTATCCAAAATAACCTTGTACTCGTCAGAAAATTTTAAAAGAGGATACTGTTTTTTGAGAGTTTGTGGATCCAAAAGTTCATACGGTGCGTTATATTTTTGGAGATATTTCAATGACATTTCATGGTATTGTAGCTGTTCTTTTATAACCTGTATACATCCAGTTTTTCTAAAATATATAAACATTTTGACTTTAAATGGCTTAAAGAGCTAAATGGCTTAAAATCTGTTCTCCCTGCATGTCTTTGGATGCCTTGGAAGAGTCCATAATTTCCCCTAAAATTATTTACAATTAATAAATAAAAATTACTCACACATAGATGGATTGACCACTGGCCTTTTCCAAAACTTGCCATTCTTTATGAGCATCTTCCATCAATGCAGCATAACCAAGGCCTCCTATCCCATGTAACAATGTGTGGTTGGCCCATCATTGGGTCATGGTTGGCATGCCAACATAACTGTCGTTGGCCCATTATCTTTTTCCAACAATGGGCCAGCCTCCCAGTGTCTCTTGGGCCAATGTATTTGCCAACC
>JAQIXP010002820.1:0-14250 GCA_034700285.1 Proteroiulus fuscus
ATGCATGTTGTTTTCAACTGATGCATGATGGGACTAAAACCATTGCGCATGACTTCTGCGCAGAACTCTTTTGTGTCACGCAGTAAAGTGCAGCAAAGTTACTAAAATCTTTCCTTGAGGCCAAGTATAGATGGCAGCTGCTGACTTTAAGAAAACACATCTTTTAAATTAATCTCAATTATAGTTATAAACAAAAAATATATTTTCTAACAATAGGCCTACATTCTATAACATCGCTTCTAATGGTGTACTTATACAAAGAATTTATTTTGGTTTATTTTTTTTATTATGATCAGACTATTCTTTTTTTGTATTTTCATTATCTAGATTTCTAACACCTACACATCTAGTTCTTTGAAGTATATAATATGATAATACTTTTCAAATGATGAATGCATGCATGCATGCAGATGGCATAGACCCCCATGTAGTTACTTACAATGTCATTTCCATATATGTAAACATTTTGAGACAAAAATGTCAAACTTTAGCTATGTACAGGTTAAAAAAATGGTTAGTTATTCAGAAAACTAACAGTTTTAATTATGCACTGGAGATAAATCAAAATAACTTAAAATATTGTCATTTTGTTTGAATTTCTTCAACAATTGTTTTTGCAGTGTAAATTATTGTTAATGTGAAAACAATAACATTTGTTTTAAATGTATAATGTTTTTGACCTGGGTGTGCAAAAACGTATTGCAAATATTAATGACTCTATAGTTAAAGTATCATGCAAATGTTTTGTACTTACACAACCTCAAGAATGATATGATATGGTCACAGCAATCAATAAATAAGAGAAGTATGGACTCACCTAGAAAATAAACACAATAATAAATTAATGTAATTCTCAGAAGGAAAGTACAAACAATATTATTAAATTTGTGTAAACAAACTAGAGATGTCAACCAATGCAAAGGTCATACTGTTCCCAATAACATATAAACAGAATAAAATTTTTTCTAAGGTCAGTGCATTTTAATATAAAAAATCAATGTACACTTTTCAAGTACATGACAATGTTGATATACTGGTTATGAATAAGCTCTTATGCCAGTTTTTATCAAAAAATTCATGAGATACCTTTAGAATTTTGACATGTTTCATATCAGCTCTCCATAAATTCAATTTTTCATTTGGGCCAAAATGCCCTGCGAGAATACAAAGCTGGACAAAGAAGATATGCCACTATATTTTATATTATGTCCATACAAGTGCTGGTCACCACACAGAGACCACTCCATCTTTAAATATTTGAAAAATACAACATCACAGTGACCAAAGAATGGTGAATGTCTGGTCTACACATGTTAACAGGTGAACAAATATGTATTTTTTGACCTAAATCAAGAGAATGGATTTCTTACTATAGTTCACATAAAATGACACTATTTATGTATAAATTTCAATGTATTTATAAACGCAAAAGTAAATTGGGTTTTATTTGAAACTTTTAGATTGCTGTCCATAATTTTTCTTTATATTTAAGGATTGGTTAATTTGTCTAATGAGCCTATAGCAAATTCTATATTTTAATTTGAAAATAGAATCATTTATAGCATTCATTGATCAGAAAAAGTAAGGTTCGCTTAAACTTGCTTAAATTTGCTGAAGTCTGGGTGCACTGAAAATTTCTTTTCTCTGACATTTCATATAAGGGATAATAAACTTTCGTGGACATTGCCGAAACCGTAATAATTAACTATATAGTTGCTAATAAATAAAAACCAAACATAAACCACCTTCAAACTTATCAATACTAACAGATCAACAATATATTACTATCTGATATCTATTTAAAACAATTTGCCTAATCATAAAAATATTCCCAATTAGATCTACTTCAGAATGCACTTGTAAAATGCTGAGGACTTACATAGGCAGCCATGGGCCTAAACTAACCCTCTATACCTTATACCCCAAATACAAACAATAGTATCAAACATCAGTCTTTATTCTGGCTTCAGCATGAAGGAAAAAACAAATGCTAATAAAAGTACTCTTAATTCTATATTTATACCAATAAATTAAATAAAAAAATTAACAACTGAATTAGGCACTATTTAACTGCAAGATTAAGTCATGATGCTTAACCGAGACTTATTATTTGATAGTTCAGTAAAATTTTCCCTTTTATTTAACTATAACAGAGCATGATTTAATAAATTTAACAAGTTAGATTTAGAAGTAAAACATAATATTATGATCAAAACCATTAGTTATGAAGAAAAAAAAAATTTAAGAGCATTCCATGTTTGCTGTGTGTGCCTGTGACTTGTCCCATGACCTGTGGGTGCATAGCTTAGAGAGAGCAGTGGTTCAAAGGTCGATTTTACTAATGAGGACAGGCACCAGCATTTGATGAACTATTAAGGAACAAGTTCACAATGGAACCCATGGAATATCTATCTATACACGTATAAGAGCAAAAGAATTCGCTCACTCATCACCAGTTCTCCCAATTCCTTAGTGGCTACTTAGAAGAACCTCACAAAAGTAAGTTGAAATATTAACTAGTACAGGTCTTATTTGCGGTGAGAACCCTTGACACCTAGCATTTTTCTTGCTACTTCACTTGATGACATATTGCATCGTATAGCCTGTTTACTATTTATATAAATACCACAGTCCTTTCATGCCAAGAAAATAGAGTGATGGGCAATGTTGTCAAAAAGAAATAAAAAACTATTGTCAGCAGTACAATATTCTGTTATTCCCACAAGTCAAAATAACATTAAGCTTAAAAAGCCCTTTCTACCTTGATTTTGCATCTCTGGTAATTACTAATTACTCTAGATATTTAAAATTAACCTCAATTTACAGATTACCAAGGTATAAACATGTCTTAAAACATGGAAGTTCTAGCACTGCACAATAGTCATATACTAGCCATGGGCCAATTTGATCGTAGTTACTAACCAACCAAAACCCAGGCCAAATTATGGTTATTCTGTCGAAAACATCCATTATTTGTCCCGGCTTGTATGGTTTCCATGGTTTCCCACAGTTCCACCGTGCAACCAGGTAAATTCAACAAAGCTTCTTACGGAAGGCTTCATCTTCATCTTATTTATAGACTCATTTAAATACCCTCTTAAGTTACTCAATTTTCCTTGAGTGCAAGTCATATGCTGCAGTACAGAGAACAATCGATAGCATCCTTGTATAATTCCAGTAATATAACTTTCTATGTAATTATCTAGCATAATTATTATCTTCTTCAGTAATTTTCTAAATTTCTAAGAGAAATTCTTGGTTACATGGATTTTTCATTACTAATTCTATACTATACACTAATGCCGAATGACAGGTAATCACAGTATGCTTATACTCACCCAAATTTAATTATTCTCTCGCTCATTTTTAATTAGCATGAGGCAAACCAGACTGGATCAATTAGCAACACCAGATGTGAAGTTAGTTAATACTAGACTGCTTATTTTATGTACATGTACACGTGTGTGTATAGTTCTGTATCATTAATAATAGCACAGCTGAAGTGAATCAAGTGTCAAAGAATTTATTTTTAATTGTAAAATCAAATGTTCTTGGCTTAATTTTGTTTCAGTTTACAAATATTTGCTAAATAGTTTTTGATGAGAATTTAATTAGTAATAATTTAACTATTATTATTAACTTTGCCTTATTTTAATGAAAATGTTAATAAAGATCATGAAATATAGTAAAATATTAACAAAATTAAAAGAATGATACTTTGTATTTAGTCAAATTTTAGAAATTTTTTATCAATTTAATAAATTTTTAATTCAATGTAGCCTAGTTGCATGGATTACAAATATAAATAAACTGTAGATGATTTACTAAAATTTTATTAACATTTACAAAATATGTATATAATTATACAACAAAGTGGACGAAATCTGCATTAAAATTTCAAGAATGTGTGTACATTTTCACGTAATTATTTTAATAATTTATCTTTAATTTCAAACTTGTGCTTAATATTTATTTATATCAAACTAAGAAAATTTTACATTATTAAATCCTTTTTAAAGAAATTGTTTTATATTATTATGGAGTCGAATGTTTGAGTATCTTAAATTTTAAAACTTTAACATATTTGCCTTTCAATCTCATTAATAAATTAACCATATTTTTATAAAACACACTATAAATAAATATAATCATAAAGATAATAAAATTAAAATACATGTAAATGTATATTTTATAACAATAACTAGTAGCTTCTTTTATTTAAAAAACATAAATCATACCTTATTAAGACTAATGCCATTCTGCACAGACATTGATGTTGTTGTTTTTCTTCAAAAATTACAATTCATTATAGCCAAAAATTAGCAAATTTCTTGTATCAATCATAGTTATATCATAATTTAGCAAACTTCTCAGCTTGAAAACTCTTGAAACTGAAGAATCATTTTAATTATTTCAAAATTTAACTACGAAATGTTTTGTTTTTAAACGAAATGTTTACAAACCTTTCAGTGTCAAAAATATAGATACTTTATGCAAAATAATGACATCATTTTGATAAAATCTGATGAATTTCTCAAATACAATTCAATAATTTCTTATATTTTAAATCAAATGTTTGCATTTTTCATTTACTCAATATATTTTGATTTCTCAGAACACAATTGTATCAAACAGATATAGTTAACAATAAATTCTAAAAAAATAAATACTATTTTAAAAATATTTATTTTAAAAACTCAACAGAATTTTTTGTGCCAGTTATTGGCCAGCCCATGCACTTCCTTATCTTATATTTGCAGAACACAATATGAACTTAATCTTTTTTTAAAGGTTTTGATCGATTTTAAGATGCAATGCTGCAGTATATAAGATTCTATAAAAGTATCCCGACTTGTCAACTGTGTGACCCATGATGACTTTTACCCAAAATCGATTTTTTTTCTGTGCTATCAAATTAAAGTTTTGGGCACACTGCCACTATGCTGGCAAACTTTAATCTAATTGCTAATAATGCGCAATTCCTAACCCATACTGCATTATCTGTCGGCCATCTTTGGAAACAAGTGGAATATAAAGTAACAATAATCAATCTAATCTGTATATATCTAATAATCTGAAATCCATTTATAGAGAACATTGGTCTCAACTGGAGAATTTAATGAGGCCAAACTATTCTTAAACATTCTGAACATATAATCCTTACTTTAGCATTGAATGGATAGTAAGATTTAAAAATCCTGTAAAAGGATTTCACAAAATAATATTAAAAATAATGTTTAAAATTGGAAAATACCATTGATTCAATGCAAATAAATATTCTAAAAAAATATTAAATGGATGTTAACATTGCAAACAACTTTTTAACATTTAAAACTTCTAATTTTTACAACCAATTAATAATGTATAGTTCTAATTATGAAGAAATATGAACAAATTTGATCTAAAACAGGTATAAAAAAGAATTATACAAAACCATATATGCTGTAACATCAATAAAAACTAAAGATGCTGTAATTCTGGCCTTCAAATTCTTAAAAAACCATTAGTTTGTAGAGAAAATAAAACATTATCATAATACTGACATGAAATAAGTTATCAAAAATGATCAATGTTGTACCATTTTAGTAGAAAAATGAACAAATTTTATCTAAAACTGGGAAAAGAATTATAAAATATCATCAATGCTGTAACATCAATAAAATTTTTTATTTGTCAATTTGGTCTTCAGATTTCTAACATAATTTTACTTTTGTAGAAAAAATTAGGTAACATAAAATGGCATGAAAAGAGTTATCAAACATCGTCAGAGCTGTAACATTAATAATATAATATTATTTTAACGTTTTTCTTGTAAAATTGTAATAAATATAGTGTAATTTTTCGCTTAAAATTAAACAAATATTTTATTACAGAGTTTTAATTGAAATATCACAAACAATATTTATTTTTTGAAATTTTCAAGAAAGTAATTAGCTTTTATAATACTTAATAGAATATTTACCACAGCTATTTTATTAATATTTTCAATTCTCCATATCATTATCTGTATAAAAATATCTTTAGTTGAATAGATTAAATGAAGTAACTGATTTTAATTCTGTAATTAACATGTGCTGAATGTGTTTCTTACTTTATTATTAGCATATAATTAAATTTACTTACATTAGGTGATATTCTTAATTTTACATATTTAAGTGTTATTCATTATTTATGTCAAACTAATATAAAAGTAATTGAACTTTTATTACCTTGTTAAATTCAAAAATCTAATAACATTATAAATTTGGAATGATTGTGTTTTTTTTAAACATACTGGTCAGTCTAAAACATCTTTTAAAGTAAAACTTGAAGTAAAATAACTTTCTCAAGATTCTGGACTGTATACACTCTGTTCAAATAATTTACCAAAGGCTTAAAAATGACCCACTCTATTTACTATCTGTCCAGTGTACTAAGCCAACACATTGCTCATGTTTACGTAAAGAAATCAATTTTCTGTAGCAAGCAGACATTTGAAGATCTCATATTTATATCATTAAGTTTTATTGAATCTTGTTCAGCAACAAGCCAGCTTCACTTTATGTAGGAAATGCTTTCATTAAATGCCATTTCATCTCTTCGCTGTGCCTGCATGCATGCAATAATTGCAACATTAATACTTTTTTTTTCAATGAACTCATAAAATGAACATGAAACCTATGCTATAAACTCAATATTACTTACAAGGCACATAAATTTTCTACACCAGTGAGTAAATGCCACGCCACCTATTGATACAGAGCACATAATGAACTATTCAGGATTAGTGAGTTCCCTTTTTTGCCATAAAACTCCATTAATTGGAGTAGCACATGTTCAGCTGTGCACAATGATTAAGATGGCATTTGTCAAGTTGCCAGACCAAAACACCAGGGGATCTTGCACACTGCATGAGAAGTCTCAACTATTAGTGAATTATTCTTCTGCCAAATTGCTCATATCTCGTGCAGCAACCAGTTCATGGAAATTTCCATTTGATTTCATGGCTTTTTTATGTTTATTGGCAATTTTTATTGAAGGGTTCAATCGATTCTTCAATTTAAGTTCTGACGAAGAGCAGGCCAATGCAATTGAATATTTAGGCATGAATAAATCTAACACTGAACATGTGATGGTTGCGTCACCAAATTTTTTTCTATCATGAATGCAATATTGAACAATTAAGTTATTATGAATTTAATTTTGACATTCAATATGCAAATCATTGACAATAGTATTAAATTCCTAAAATAACTCAATTCCCAAAATGCACTATATAAACTCATCTTATAACTTAATAAGATCACTTACAGCATGGATGCAATAACTATGGTGTTGGGTTAGTTCTGGCCATTGATTTGTAGGTAAAAACCAAAAAGATATGTTTAGGATACTAAGAAAGCCATAAGGATAGTTTCAAACAGGTGACCAGCAAAAATAGGTGGTACGGAGGTGGTTGGCAAAGTATGGGTTGTATGATGGGTACATGGGTCAAGTCTGGTGAGAAATAAGAATGTTAATTCTAATACTTTTCATGAGTAGCATAAAAAGTAATTGAAAACTAGATTTTGGCAACTTTAAGAATGTCAAAAAATGTGCCGGTTATGTAAATTAACAAAGACAACACCTCATGATAAATCCAAAATATTCTGAAATTGTGTGCATATTATAGGTCTAATGACAAAACCTTCCCATGATTTTTGTTTGGGTTAATTGGCCACAATGTTTCTACCAAATTTTATAACACTTATTTGGGTCTTGTAACTCTGGAATTACATATAAGATTTAACATGTATGTGATTTTGAGTTTCCTGGGGTCCCTATATGCGTACTAAAATTATACTCTGACTCACCCCATGAACCATAAATTAATTGCTTACAAGCAAAAATAAATATAAAAACTGTTTAAAAAATTGCTGTCATTTTTTTCAAAATTGTATTTTTAAGACTTTTCATGAAATGTAATCCTCAACCTTGAACTCAGTCTTGGAGGACCTCAACCACGAAAAAAACCAAGGGCCAGCTTTGTCGCTAGGTCTACATATATGCACACAATTTCAGAATTTTTGCATTTATAACAAATCACTGTGTATTTACAAGCATTTTTTAAGAACATTAAAAATTTAAGCCACGCCTCCACCCAAGAAATCTCATTAAGGCATTGAATGGCATTGAAGGCTTAATGTGGTTAAATGTGTTCATTCTGAAATTGGATTCCTGTTAATTTGTGTAAGTTAAAAAAATGACATACCTTAACCAAAAACTACCTAAAATGATGCACAAATTATCCTTTTTGGGTCTTCAATGACCTTAAATTCCCGAACCTTATTGTAGCCTTTTTTTGCATATTAATGATAATATACTAATGTGCAAGAAATAACATATGAATTCTTTTAAAATTTTTAAAATATAGCCCTAATATTGAATCTTTCATAACAAATTACCTAAAATTTTATAATTCTAAAGAAATCAGTAAAAAAATTCCAAGCAGTTTGAATAATTTTTTTAATTGTTTAACCATAAACTTATAATGAACTTTCACAAAAAGCAATTAATTAAAACTCTGACCAACAGTATCAGTATGGAGCAGTATCTATTCCCTAAACAATCTGCATCTCCAATGTTGTTTTCAACAGCCAATAATGAGGTCACTCAGTACTGCAAAACTTCTTTCATGTTAAGATCAATGCATTGTACTTGACCAACTTGAATTTCCATTGCATTTGGGTAGTTTCACACTTGTAATTTGAAGTCATGAATAGATTTTGCATACCTTTATAAAGTTGTTTACCTTGATAATAATTATTAACTACTTATAAATACTTCTCTTCTCAAACATTTAAGACTTGCTAAAGTAAGCTGGACAGTAAAGTAGGGGCTTAAGAGCCAAGTTTAGCATGGTCTTGAATAAATCATTAGGCTTGCGATAAGAATCAATAGTGGTCAATGTTTTCTTGCTAATGAAATCTTAAATAAATAAATAAGTCTATAGGACCATTACTACCATTAGGTATAGGAAGCTAAGCTTTAAAATGCTAACCTGTCAAGCTTGAGTAGCAGATTAAAGTGTTCAAGAATGGACTCGAGGGATTCCACAAGCAGCAGTGTGTTCACTGCATTATTGATAAAGGCAGGGTATTGTTGTGCATAAATGCACATACATTAAGTACTTAACAATGAAAGATAAATTAATTTGTATCTCTTTGCTAAACTTATTCACAGGGATAAACAAACCTAGGTCAGGCAAGGTTAAGTCCCACCCAGAGCCGTAACTACCGGGGGTGCAGGGGGTGCAATTGCACCCCCAACCAGCTTTACATGGGGCGCCAAAATCCAAGTTTCAAAGGGAAAAATTTTAAAGGATGTTTAATTTCGTTTATCGAACTTTTTCTTGGGTGTGTGATACATGGATGGAAAGCTCATTTACAAAAGAGTGCAAAGGTATAATTCATGCCATTAGGAAATGACCAGATGGAAAGGACGTTGGGGGGTAAAAGTTCAAAGGTGATAAATTCCATATAGCTATAACATGGGAATGGTTATGTTGTTTTCAATATGCACGCCTGTGTTTTTCTGTGCAACCATCTTACAGGGGTAATAAGTATAAAATAGGGCAGAGATTCCCAGACTTTTTCTGTCATGGAAACCTTAAGAGGACATTTTTTCAGGTAATTTATCCCTAAAGGTACAAAAAAAACTATCATTTATGACATTATGCGTGGGGAAAGCTGTTTGCATGTACATATAGGTAAAATTAGTAAAATACATAAATTTTTTTTTCGCTGGTTTCTAAGTCTCATTTTTGTGCTCCACCTTGCCCATGTATATTCAAAACATAAGGGAAAATTCACAAATACCAAATCAAAATTTAAATAAACAGTGCATGGCTACATGGCAGTAAGACAAAAATATTTGCTGTTATTATTGTTATTTTCTAAGATATGAGTATAAATGTAATACTGCAGGAATATTTTTCAAACTATTCCCTACAAAATCCAGGAATATTTTGTTTTTTTAAAAAAAAAAAAAAACATACACACATACCTTGGGAAATTTCACCTATTTTTTTAAGAATATTATAGGATTTTTTCCGAAAGTTCGGAATAAAAATATTATATAAAAAGTAATAATGTAACGAATTTGGTTTAGTTTTATTTTAAACCTCTTTTTAAAATTGATATTTTTGAACTTTTCTTTGTGAAACTCCAATAAGTCTTTAATATATGTAATGTATCAAGTTTGGAAACCATTGGAAACCTAACCTAAGTTAATATTGGGAAGTGTGGAAAACCAACTAAATTCCTGCTAAATTAAAGAGACCCTTCAAATAATATTTAAAAAAAATTGATAATTTGAACCAAGATCATCCTATCACTGAGCCCTTTTTTGCTATAACTGTGGTGTGCAATTGACAATAAAGTTTTTATAAAGTACATTTAAAACGTTCTTGGAAAATAGCTGAAATGTTTGTAAATAAAGTGAGAGTGGATTGTTTTCTGTTGTAAAAAGTTGACAACTATTTTTTACAACAAAAAACAATTCACTCTCACTCAATCTACACATGCTACAGATATTGTCCGCAAATGTTTTCAACATACTTCATATAGTTTCTAATGAATTATTTTCTTCTTTTGTATTGATATAACATTCTGTGAAATATGCTCCTTATTATTGATATTTAATTTAAATTACCTCAATATAGAGCATTTACATTTTTCAAGCATTTAGAATGAAAACAAAACTCCAGTTTTTTTTCGAAAAAAACTGCAATAAATTATAGTTTTTCTGAATATACTTATGAAACAAAAACCTACATAATTTGTGCAGTTTTTCTGTAAAAAAAAACCGTGCAAGTTTTTTTTTCTACAGTTGTTTTTGCATTTATTGTTCAGTTTATTTGTTATTTTTCTGCAGTTTTTCTGCATTTTTTCTGCAGTTTTTCTTATCACTAGAATGTGGAAAGAATGCAGAAAAACTGCAGAAACATAACAAAAATACAGTATAAAAAATGCATAAAAATTGTAGAAAACAAAACTTGCACGTTTTTTTTTACAGAAAAACTGCACAAATTATGTAGGTTTTTGTTTCATAAGTATTCAGAAAAACTACAGTTTCTCTGCAGTTTAAGACTGCGGTTTTTCGAAAAAACTGCAGTCTTTTTTTTCATTGAGTTTACAGTGAAGGTAACTTTAAATGTTTTCTTCCATGCAGATATCTCTATATTATGATGCCTGTCATCTCTAGTCTCATTTGTAGTGTGATAGGAAATATTTCACATTAAGGCCTATCATATTTATTACTAATCAGCAATGTTCAGACATTAGGCATTGGCAATTTCCGAAATCAGAAGAATACTTTCTATATATATATATATATAATTCAAGGAGCCAGAATTGATTTATTAAATTGTATTGCTGCCATAATTGTCTTATCTAGGAAGACTACCCTTTTGTATAAAAGCATACAAGCAAAGAACAACTAGCAAGAAGACATGTTAGCATTAAGTGCTACAATAACAAGATAACCATTGGGTTAACAATGGTCAATGAATAAGAATTACATAGAAACCCATAAAACATGAAAACATACAAATATTTGTAGAACTTCATTTTTAATTTGAATTTTTGTCAAATTTCCTTGTACATGTATATATGCTTTGAAATTAGCAGCACTGAAGGAGGTCACATTGTTTACTTGATTAACTATATTCTTTGATTTGCAACTGATTTTAATCAGTCAGTCCTAAGCTGTCAACCAACACAAGTTCAGCTATCATCTTCAATCAACTGCTTTGACATCAGAGTAATTAAATGTTTTTTTGATGATAGACCACTTAATTGGTTTCCTCATTCTTCAAAAGAATCAGTGATTGCTTAGATTCATTTTTCTAGATGCTGTAAACCCTACTGCCATCATCACCAAATTGAAATGGCTTCAGGATACTATTATCAAGGAAATCCCTAGCCTGATGTAGATAGTGTTTGACAAGGTATACAATTTGGAAACAATAATTTCATATGTATGAAAACATTGCTTTTTAAAAATTAATCAGAGTAACTTAATGGGACTTTGGTTTGTTTTTTACACTCTATGGCCTAAAGCAGCTGGGTTATCACAAAATATGACAGTACTTAAAAATGACTGTACTTACTATTCTGATAAGTATATTTACTATTTGAGGACAAAGAGAGAAGGAAGAGGATAGTGGTGGTAGTATGGTTTAAGGGCACAAAGCAACCAAGGTCATAAAGGGGGATCGATGAAGAAGGAAAGATGGGGATAAGGGAAGCTGGGTAGATGAAAGGGGAGATAAAACCATCTATGACAACAAGTATTATAGGCCTCGTATAGTTGACCACACCTTAACATAGGTAGATATTATAATCACCTATACAATACTGCTACTTTTGTGTTACTCTATACATTATTTCCCTAGAAGTCCTTTGGCACAAGACTAGCCAAGATGCTTAACTTTGTGAGCAAACAAGCTCAGTAATAGTAAAACTAATTAGAGAAATGACAACAAAGATGTTTACACAAAGATATTTGTAAACCTTCAATGCATATAAAGTTATGTTGGTCCTTTTATCCAAAGGGGATAATATGACCTTTCAATTACAACTAATTAGTTTCAAGCTAGATTCTATGGAATGTACCTATGCAGTGAAAACATTTATTTATATTAACATGTCATACCTTTCTGACAACTCAAATAGTAATGAATGTTAAATTCCCTGAAAAAGGTTAAGTTACAAGGAGATTAATTTAATACATCTTTTAGACAAAGTGTGTATCCTAAAGGAAATCCAATAATTAATTCCTGAACTTCACATAATTAATTGAATAAGGAATACAAAATAATTTATTAAACGATGAAAAAATTAGAAATTTAAATCAAATCAGGGACTTTGATATTGCTATACATAGGTTATTAGCTACTTTACTTTAAATTGATGGATATTTCTAGCAGTTGCATTATTTAGAAATTTAAAAACTCTTTTGGAAATAGCACAACAAGCCCACATATGCATAGATTGATAACCCAATATCACTTAAAATACATCTGTCCTATAATGGTATCTTGGGACAATAATTTGTTCTGATAAAGTAAGTCCTTTTGTTAATGGTCTAACAAGTGGAACACTGAGTTGGAAATAAATCTTGGAAAGCTTCCATGCTAGTTTTGTAAGATTCCTTCATATTATTGGGATTTTGCAAAACAATCATGTTGCACATGATACAAAATTGCTCATTAGCTCAGCAGAGCACAAAAGATTAAGGATAAATTTTGATTGACAGTGCTGAGGAGACCAGAATTGGCAAACCCAACCATAATTCTTCGATCAATATAATGTTATAAAGATAATAATGTGCAATAGTCAATAGTGTATATAATACAATAAGAATTCCCCCTCGTATGGATTCTAAATCCAATCCTATTACACAGCATAGCCTATATCAAATAATAAATGTCGGAAAATAGAAAAAAAAACCTTAATGGTTTTGATTCGAGTTATGTAATTATAAATACTTTATTGCAATAATGCTTTTGAAATATAAGCATGTATTTCAAAATGCAGTTAGTAATTCAAATGTTAAAAATGTCACTCATTTACCTCATATTTTTATAACCTTTTACAGTTTTATGAAAATTTATAAATTTAAACATTCTTTTCAGTTTTCCACTAAAAAAATCTCAAGAAAATCCATGAGCTGAGATCAAAAACCACTTGCGTCCATTTTTGCTGAAAACGAGATAGTTCTATAAGCTAAATCAATCAAAATTTAGGGTAAGATAGAAATAATTTGCGCAGTTTGATCACTAAAAATATTGGTGAAATTAAAACCACAAATTGTGTAAATAAAGAAGCAGAATTTTAATCCAAGCAAAGCAGTCGATACATTTGCAAATAGTGAAATACTGATAACGAGAAGAAAACAAGAATGCAGACTGTGCAATTCAACCAACTAGATTAAACAATAACCCTTGACCCTATGAGCTAACACAAATCCCATATACCGGTATAGGGGTATAAGAGGGAAGGAAAAAAAAGAAATGTTCTTGTGTATTAGTGTAAGAATAAATGTAACCAATTCCAAGAAAGATGAAAAATGCCAGAATAACTATGCATGTATACATTTTTTTGTATTAAGTATATAAATTTTGGGTATTTAGTAGGTGTGTTTTAGCGCAATTACCCTGTTACCATTTGGATACATAGTTAGGACCTGGAGCGTTTTACTGTTGACGCCAGCTGTTTTATCGTTTTG